>OMNN01084095.1:0-50218 GCA_900302755.1 Chromis chromis | reverse complement strand
TGTTGAGAGTTTTTAGCTGTGTCCGAAATACTTGAGCTATTAATTACGTTGCACGCTAACCGTGGTTTGTGCTGCAGCAGCGTAGTGCAAACACATCAAATTCAAAGTTTATTACATGGCTAAGAAATGGGTAAAATCAAATTTAACAACACAACCTAAACGGGAAACTTACATTTTAATGACAAGCAATCAAAGCAATAAAAACAAGTAAAATATATAAAAGACATAATAGAAAAGATCTAAAACAGACATAGAAAGACAACATCATGAAAAAGCAAGCCTATAAAAGTGTGTTTTGAGAAGTGATTTAAAAGAAGATACTGAATCTGCAAGCCTTATCTCCTCGGGCAGGGCGTTCCAAAGCCGAGGAGCTCTCACAGCAAAGACGCGGTCACCCTTGCTTTTGAACCTCGACTTTGGAACGCTGAGGAGGTCCCTGCCCGAGGATCTAAGGCTGCGGGGTGGGACATAAGGGGTCAGCAATTCAGTTATGTAAACAGGAGCATGACCATGACGTGCTTCAAAAGTTAGCAGTAAAAAGAAAATTAAAATTCTCAAACACACAGAGAGCCAGTGGAGGGATGCAAGGACAGGAGTTATGTGATGTTGTCTGTTAAAACCGGTGAGAAGCCTAGCTGCTGCGTTCTGGACCAGCTGGAGGCGGAAGAGTGATTTTGAATTGATACCAGACAGGAGGGTGTTACAATAATCAAGTTGAGAAGATGAATGTGTAGATGAGTTTAACCAGATCTGCAAGTGACAGACAGCATTGGTTTGATTCTGGAAATAGACTTTAACTGAAAGAAACAGGACTGGACAGTTTTTTTATGTGGGGGTCGAATGATAGAGCTGAGTCAAACAGAACACCTAAATTTCTAGCAATGGGCTTTAGGTTGGCGGACAGTGGACCTAGGGAGTTATGGATGAAGCTGGTATCACTATGAGGGGGATTAAACAAGATTATTTCAGATTTTGAGTTATTGAGTTGAAGGAAATTCTGTGCCATCCAGCTGTTAATATCACCGTGGCAGTCTAGCACAGCAGCTAGGCTTCTACCATCAGATGGTCTGATAGAAGAACTACTGATATTGCACAGATTGTATCTATATTGTACAGGTTTGGGTCTGCTGAATGCTTTGGTTTGTGTCTGCAGACGTGTTGGACATAAAATGTAGTGAAATGTATCTTGGTATTTGGAGCACAGATTTTATTTATCATCATTCTATAATAAAATTGTCAACATAACATTGAATAAATTTCAGGACTGAGCTGATAAAAGAAGGTGACTTATAGTGCAGATAAGATGCAACATGTTTGGGCTGATTTGTCAAGCGACATGGCATCAATTGTAAACATCAAGTTCCCCTCCATGAAGAAAAAGCAGCAATAAAACTGAAGTGAAAAATTTTTCCTTGATTATAATATTCCACTAAACAACACTGTGAATGTGCAGAGTCATCACTTTAGTTCCATTAGACTGGCTTCACAATAATCTCAAACAATCAGCCATTTTTATGCTTTGAGGCTCTGCGATTATGGATAGAATAAAAGCAGCATGAACTATTCATGAGGTGAAAATAAACATAATTTTAAAATGAAGACCTCCAAACTGAATATTCTCGGGGTAAAATGAAGACGGCAAACCACCAACTGTTTCTTTCTCATGCCTCCAGCAGTGTCGGTCTGTTTGTGCGGCAATAGGTGGCCGGTCTTTACCTTTTCACTGCTGACCTGATTTTCACAACAACTGTCATGTTGCTGTAGAGGGCAAATCGAGCATAAAGTGAGTCACTGTCGATGAGCTCTGAAATCAGCTTTGCAGCGGGTTTGACATGTTAGTGCTGCTGTTTGTACAGAACTAAAAACAAACATGTGGGATGACTTCTGCTCCCGCTGCATGACAAGGCCTCAAATCAGTCAAAGCGTGGGATGGATATTAAATGGATAATGGAGCATGTCATGCCTTGTGAATAATGAATTCTGATTTGCTATTTTTGGCCATTTATACTAAAAGTGACTTGAGACAACTTTTCTCAGAGCTCAGCAACTACAAACAATACAAACTTAGGAATTCAGAGAGAAGAAAGAATCTCCTGCTTTGTTTTCTGGCTGTTAGTGCCACCATTGACAACTAGGCTGCTCCAAATCAAGAAACAACTTTAAGAATCCCAAGTCTGAAATAGAAACCCCTAATTTCAGAGCTATGATAAAAGAAAAATATTATTAGTGTAGTAATAAGTTATTGTGTCCTGTCTGAGGTTCACTGAGAAGTTATGAGTAGCTACCAGAGAAACCCAAAGCGCTATGTTCCAATTCCTTTGTGTTGTAAACTGAGCCGTAATTTTCCTTGGAGATTTAAGGCTGGTAGCAGATAGAAGTAAATATTAAAAACAAGGCTTATAGGGAGCCAACCTAAACAGTGATGGTGTTATTGTTCTATGGCCTTCACATTGTGCAATCAACATTTACTTCATAATGATGAGTTCAAGCAAAAAATGTGTCTGTTGCCACTTTAGGTTCAAATTCAAAATACAACATATCCAGCTAGAAGAAGGAAAACTGTGTCTCTGTTAATATTTTAATGTTATGAAAGTTGATTCCTGTGTTTTTCTTGTTCTCAGTTGAACTGTGTGAGTCTGGTTTAACAATTCAGTCACACTGGCAATGAAAACAGGCATGAAATATTTACTGCAGTGTGAGAAAGTGGGTTACAGTTCTTGACACAATTTGAAACAAAAATATCCGCAAATAAAATCATAGCACCACAGATGAATGAACTGAAGTAACATTAGAGTTTAAATTTTGGGTTTCAGATTTAAAGAAAAGCCCCTTCATCAGAGCGTATTCATTTTTATATATTTACCCAATTGATATTGAAGTTCTCCTGCTACAGTAGGGCTAAGGGAACCAATGAGCCACCTTCCCCCAAAACCTTTTGGCCCGTACGGGGATCAAACCCGCGACCTTGGCGTTATTAGCACCACGCTCTAACCAACTGAGCTAACCGGCCTTACATGGGTTACGTGGTTGGCATCTTGCCTCCTAATGTAGCATGTAAGAGCATTTTTGTTTTGTGTTTGCATTGTATTTCATCTTATTATCATTATATTCAGTCTTTATGCTAAGCTAAGCTAACCTACTGCTTCTCCTAGTACAGACATACTATGCTCAATAGTAAATAAGCACATATCCTGCAGAGAAACTGATTAATTTCTATGCAGGATATATGCTCATTAGCACTAGTGGTTATGGTGCATACAGTATGATCAAATACGTCCTAAACAACAGATTCGTGGTTCATTCCCAGCTGGCTGGTACGATATATTGTGTGTCCCTCCACTGCTTTCACTCCTGTACACCCTGTCTCTCTACACTGTCCTACTGAATAAAGGCAAAAAGCCCCAAAATAAATCTTTAAAGTGCAAGAAAAACAGGACATTTCTTCAGTCTGACAAGGAGAAAAAAGGCCTGTGTGCTGTGAAGATTCACAGTGTTATTTCTTTTATGTGTTGTCTGGGTTTGTGCCTTGTTGTCTGCTGTCCCGAGTTAATAAGACAGCGAACTGTGTTTTGTCTGCTCATTCGGTATTAGATAATCATATTACACCAAAGTTCAGGTCAAATAACAGCAGAATTTGCCTTAAACCTCCATTTAGTTGCCTGTAAGTCATTTAGTGTGGACTGCCATATGTCCACTTGCAATAGTACAAATTCTGTTTTCATCAATGCTCTGATTCTGAACCTCACTGGGCATGGTCAGTTTCCTGTTTCCATGGAAACTGAAAGAGTATCAGCAGAGAGTCATGATCAGAATTTCATTGAGAAAGTATATCTTTTTTCACACATGAGAGAGGAGGGTTGGAGTAATACTCGAGACAGATGAGAGTGTGTTTGTGTGAATGGAGCCGGATGGTGCAGCACTCACCGTTTTTATCAGCCCTCCGTAAAATCTGCAAGAAAAAAGGGGAAAATGAGGGACGTCAACAAAGGTTACACATCAGTGTGTGTGTGTGTGTGTGTGAGTGTGTGTGTGTGCAAGTGTGGCAATCATTGATCACACTTGCAAAAAGCAGTGTGTCATTAAATTATTGATAGTGCTGTCCCAGAGTCCAGAGGAGATGAAAGGCAGAGTCGCAAATGACCACATCAGCTTTAAAAGGCTCGAACTGCCGACCTCAAAATAGCATCACCCACTTTTCCTCCTTGTCATTTACTTACTTATGAAGATGAATCTGAACGGGTAGAACCATGGGATGAGTCTATCGATATCTGCAAGATCTAAATTACTCATTAAAAGCAAATCTGGGATTTACTTTATTTTTCCCCTGCTAATCAGTCTTTGTTTCTTCTCCTGCTGTCCTAAACTCATGCTCATCTCTGTCTCTAATGTCTATTATTAGCTCATTAAAAATAAAAATAGCTTTCATGACTGAGCTAAAATAAGACTTGTGTCTTCACCCCATATTCTCAAGCAAAAATGCCATACAGTATGTTTAATGGTTCCACATTCTCATTTTTGGTGAATTTGTTGCTTTTTCTTGTCCTAAATGATAATAGGTGGATTGTTGGTTGGGAAAAACCAAAACATTTGAAGGCATCACAGTAAGATCCGTTTTAATATACATTTTTGTAACACATTTCTGGTGTTTCATTAAAGATGGTAAATTATTTAGATTCAAATGAATAAATTATTCAAATCTGAATATTAATCAATAATGAAAATAATCATTATTTGTACTTCTAATTGTGATTACATCTATAATGCTCTTTTAAGGCAGATATGAATGACAAGGTGCTATCATGATATCATGACATTACATTATTTAAAATACCTTTTGGTTTTCTGATAGCGCTACTCCTGCCATTACAGCTTTTAACCCCTTATCTCATCTCATTTCATACTTCAGCTCATCCTAATTAATCTTTTATGTGTAGTTAATGAAATAAATCTATGAAATTGAGAATGTCGAGAGGCTTCTCCTCTAAAGGAATTAATAATACGGTGGAAGTCCAGCAGCCTCACAGCATAAGCAGGATAAACAACACAAACATCTGAACTGTTCCGGGATGAAATGACTGTTTGAAGCCCCAGTATGTGTTTTTATGACTCACAGCACACTGAGGCTGAAGCTCAGGATCCGTCAAGAAACAATGAAAGCAACACTCTGTCGACCAACTCGCCTCGGAGAACAAGCAACGTTTTCACCCCACGTCTCTGAGCGTCAGGAGATAGAGCAGCTGTCTGACATCAAGTGAGACATTTGATGTGGTGGATGCAGCTCTCCACCTGTATTAACTCCTGTTTGCATTTTTTTCTCCTGCCTTTCCTTCAAGCACTGAAGGCAGCCAGCAGATTTATGGTTAAGACATCAGAAGGGGATGACAGTGAGGAGGAATGAGGGGAATATAACTAGGTGGAAGGCAGAAACAGCAAAAGGTAAAGCTCCTGAGAGATGCACACCATTAGTTACTACACATATACACAATATGAATTTATATTTAGATCCTCATCATGTGTGAGAGATCTACAGATTTCTGGCATCACAGCCTCATTATGTGGTATTCTGAGAAAAAAAATACATTATTTGATAAATCAATGTGTAGCTTTATTTTCATATTCAAAAGTTCAGAATGAATAATTGAGCTAAATTTGCTCACCAAAAATCTCAAGAAAAACACTCTGACTTCAATTAACTCCTGACATATTAATGGATAGCCAGCCATTGAAACCCTCACACCACATAGAATGAGTAAAGGTCAGCCTTGTCAATTAATTCATTGTATAAAACAAGGAACCCTCTGTACCCTGCATACATTAGTGGGATCGATAATAACTCAGGTGAGCTACAACCACAGAGAGCTCACAACTGAGGAAATCATTTGAACTTAATCGATAAAAAAATGTTTTATCTGGGGAGAATAATAGTTTTTGCTTCATTTTTTCTGCTTCTTTAGGCTATAAGCAATTTCTCTGCAGGGATTATAGTAACAGCTGTTCTGATTCGGATTGTATAGATTTTTTTTATTATTATTGCAAAAAAGATCATACAATCCTACAGTATGTCTAAGTTTTTGGAGTTTTGCAAAAGAGTGCTGGTACCTATGTGCAAGCTTTGCTCTAAATAAGGATTAAAAAAAATATACTTACATCAATGAAAACTGACATTCCTTTTTTAAGCTCCATTTGAGCGCTGGGCTCCTCAGACACAGACTGAACCTCCTCTGAACAATCCATCATCCACAATGTATTCTAGATTCAGTTGCAAACTGCAGAGGAATGTGTCCGCTTGAACCTCTTATCTGATCACTGTCACTGTGGTCCGAAAAGAAAAGTGCTGCTGTGAAGTTAGACGTAATAAGGCACGATTTCCGGACAAAGGTGTCACAATATAACGTTTTAAATAATGCTGTAAAAATAGCTAAATAACTTTAAATAATGCTGTAGTAATAATAGCTACAATTTTCTGCAATTCTTCAAGTACACATGTTAAAACCAAAATATGTATTTTATGGATAATTTTGAGGTTATTTTAAAGTCTATATACGCGGACATACAGGCTATATGCTTTTATTTTGAAAGGTAATCATCACACTTTCTGTCTGTACTCTCTGCCTTGACAGCGTTTACTCACCTCAGTTGAAGCAAAGCATACACATGTATTTAAAATTTCTTGCACTTTAAAATTGTGGTGCAGACAAAGAAACTTCCACAAACAAAACACCTAAAAAAAAAAACACGTTTTTATATAAAAGATAATGCATTATATAAAAAATAATCATTGCATGCAGCTGACATGTCTACATAAAATCAAATGAGCAGCACAAATCTCAGCCAGGAGAGGAATTCTATATTTAGAACCACTTTTTGTAAAAGGTACAAAGGCCAGACAAAAGGTCAATTCAACTTTAATGAGACGAATGGTTCGTGATGTCCACTTTATGTTCTAAAACATTTCCTCCCCTGTAGGTTTTCTAAAAATCTGGGACATTTTTAAATAAAAGGTGCCCTGGTTAGTCTCTACAGGACTGCAATTTTATATTTGCTTACTAGCTTTCTCTATTTTTAAAAGAGTTCTCTGTAATATTTGTTTTCCTTTAAGTGGACAACAATGATCAGGATTTTAGTTCAGACATTTTAGTTTTTGTTGTTGACTTATTCCTTACTCCTGAATGATAATAATTGGGCTTAACAAACTTTACATCAGTCTTTTTGAGTTACAACAACTTACTGAAATTTGTGTTCAACCAAGAAACTACATCAAGTTCGGGGAGCCATCTCTTCCTCTTTAATCAAATGTGTTATTAATTACCGGTCTTAACCATCTGATATTGTTCAGGCATGTTAAGATAGAGGAAGGGACCCAACATCCTGAAATCAAGACGAAGAAATGGTTATTAAGCCATTTCCATTAACTTACCTCAACTTTAATTTAGTTTAAAATCAACTAACGCAGAAATTTGAGTTTAAATTACACATAATATTAAGTAGAGGCAATTACCAACATTATTAAATCAACACAACCCACCAAGATAATGTTTGCAACTAAATAGCATCTTAGCAGCTTTTTTTTAATTTAATGTTGCAACCATGCATTTAATTAAGTGGTGGAAATATTTCTCTTCAATTACTTACACTCCATTTTAAAGTACATGTTGTGATAAATGTGGGATTAAAAAAAAAAAAGAATAATGAAATTGTCATAATACTAAATAAGTCTCATTATTTGCCAACAAATGTGTGACATGTTACATTTTCATTTACACTCAACTTAATCTGATTATGAATTAGATTTTACTGTAAACTGTTATAAGTTTCCAGATGAATAAAGAATAATCCATCACTTGACTTAATTTTGTCAGGGAAAGCTGTATAAGTGTTTTGAACTAGTTGTAAAACTGTGCAATGGTTCCATCTAGTGGAATGCTTCTGAAGCACACACATACATGAATTTACTGCAACAGAACATATGAACAGTAATTTAGATGAAAAAGGAATTTAATGTAATTGTAGTCCAGGACTTTGATTATAAAGTTTTACAAAAGGTTTATTGCAGAAAGGATGCAAAGTTTTATGAAGACTACCACCTAAAGGTTTTCTCCTCCCACAGCTGGGAGAGCCAGGCACTGAGTGGTGGCTGATGCATGAATGCACATATTGTCTGCTTCACTCACCTCATTATGAATTTATGCTAAGCATGCCAAGCAGGGGGATTTCCCTCCAGGCTACTGTATTACACTGTAAACTCTCAGAAATACAGGAGAATACTTATACAAACTCTGTTAAACATTGTCCTGTACAAGGTCAATTACAGATACAGATTTCTGGAGTGAGTTTTATATGTGAGACATGATTTCCAAATAAGTGATTTGCATAGTTCCAATTCAGTGTTGGCATGTTACTAACTAAAATTACTTGAATACTGTTATTAAATTTTCTGCAATATTAAGGTACTTATACTTTACGTACATCTTTATTTTTCTGTATCACTACATTTAACTATGGATAGCTTTTGTTTTCAACAATTGATATGAAATGTCTTTTTAGTAGATTAAAACATGCCATTAACACATCAGCATACCATAAGTTATGATGCAGTAAATTACCCCACAACAAGCCTAGATAATGCAGTTAGCATGATCTCCAGTTCAGTCACCAACAACCCTATTATGCCGTTAACTTGTTACAGTAATAATACAGAGACATCAATTAAACTTTATATAACAAGTATATATAATAATATAACACCCAGAATCGAAACATTCTGCATAATGTCAACATTTGGCAGCCTGCTTACGTATATTTATGTTATATGCATTCCCTTATTCTAAGTAAAATGTTGACTTTTAAGACTTTTACTTGCACTGGTGTATTTTGGATATTGTGGCATTGCTTTTATCTGAGTGAATGATGTGCTTCTTTTATCACTGATAACAGTATACAAAGATGTTTTCTTTCTACCTGTGGTGAAAAGTAGCTAAGAACATTTACTACCAACTTTATATGTCAACATTACTAGATTTCAAAGTGTACTTTTGATACCACTGTATCAGTTTTACAACTGCATGCAAGTTAAATTCACTAAAACGCTATATACAGTATAATCAATGTATCTTATTTTTATGATGCATGTATGTTAAACCATCTAAGTATAAAACGTCCTTAAGATGAGCTTCACCTATAGAAATTACTTCTAATGCAAATATTAATATGAATAATAATCCAATAATATAACAGCCTCTGCATGAAAATTTGCTACTTCATCAGGAGCCTATTTGTCTTATATTACTCATGTACTTTTAATTGAGTAAAAATGTAAACACATGATATAATGGACTATATGTTCCTTGTTTGTTTGTGTTCATATGGTGACTTCATCATATTTTTTTATGAAGACACATTTCTTCATTTCAACTGAGCTGCCTCTATTTCTTAAGACATCAAATAATACAGATATTAAATTAAAACAATTAATCTTAAATATTATGCTAAATATTCAAAAACTGGACTATGACATGGTTGAAACAGCTCAATGTGCTTATGTGGCAGCACAGTGGCTGACAGCACAGACCAGCACAGCTAATTGATCGAAAACAAACACAGCTTGTCGTGAAATCCCGCAAAACCTCGCGATGACATCTGGAGCGTTCTGATTGGCCGAGAACGGTGAACGGTGTGTCACGTGTCCCGGGGTTACTTGGCATTCTGGGACACAAACAGTAGTCGGTATGAATAGCTCTAACAGCGACAGCAGCGGCAGCATCCACTGTGGAGGCAGAGCGACGAGAGAAACAACAACAACCCGTCAGCACCGAGAGGGCAAACTGGTATTTCACACCCGACTCGTGTGTCACGTTTGTCGCTCCGGTGTCCGGGAGAAGCGGAGCTGAAGGCCCGCCACGGAGGTTTAGTCTCTGAAATGCAACGTTGGACTTTATCCACGCAGCGAGCTAGTTAAGCTAACGACGGGAGTAAGTTAGCCCTGCAGTGATTTATGCTAGTGTGCTAGCAGCTGGATGGGAATGCTGGGGGAGTGGTAAAAGTTGATGTTAGTGCACAGGTTCTCTTCTTGTCATCTCCATCCTGTCCTCACAGCTCGTCTCTCTGCCGTCCCGACAGCTCCCTCCATCCGTGGACTCAACCTTGTCCTGAGCTGAGTGATGTCAACTCTGAATATGGCGAGTGCTTCAGACAGCGAACACAAAACTGGACACATTGAGCCACTGGACTGGCAAGCTGCCCAGCGAGTGTACCCAAGATAAACATTGTGAAATTGGACGATTCATGTAATGGCTAAGGAAATTGATTTATTTTCTCTTCATGTCGCACTGCCTCGTTGCTGTCAGAGCAGCAGAGCAATGGGTTACTACTGCTGAAGCCATCTTCTTAAAAAGTTTAGAAATACTTGTCTCTGTTGAAGCTCAGCAAATCGACATGGACCTGCGTTGGATGTAAGACTTTCTGCAAACCTCTTAACATCACAGCTGTCTTCAGGTCGGACAGGTCATCTGAGCCCTGCTCCTGGTCCCCTGAGCCTATTTGAAGGCCAACATGTCAATGTCAGGGGCCACGACCGTGCAGCTTTTCACCAAGCTTGTGAAGCATGCAGTGGGCAAGACACAGATTCAGCTGAACCGCTGGCTGCAGAGAACTGCCACGGATGACTGTGACAAAATTGACATTCTAATATGCAGCGCCTTTGATGAGAGGGGGGTCGGCATAGGGAAGTCAGATGGAGACCCTGAGGTCATCAGCGACGCAGGGGGGACGACCTTCACCAGCAGTGGAGAATTTAGACACCCGTGCTGTATCACCACCTTCTGCTTCAAGAGCGCCCTGCTGGCATGCATCCTGACTGCTGTGTGCTTCTCCTCTGTTGCCCTGGTGCGGCAATACCTCAAGGACCTCCTGCTCTGGGTGGAGAGCTTGGACAGCTTCGTTGGAGCCATGCTGTTTATAGTTGGTTTGATTATTGTGTCGTTCCCATGCGGATGGGGATATATTGTTCTTAATGTGGCAGCTGGCTACCTCTACGGCTTTGTGCTGGGCATGGGACTAGTTATGGTGGGAGTTTTAATAGGGACCTTTGTAGCACATCTGGTGTGCAAACGACTATTGACTGACTGGGTGCTGAACAAAGTTGGGAACAGTGAACAGCTCAGTGCTGTCATACGAGTGGTGGAAGGAGGAAGTGGACTAAAAATTGTGGCCTTAGCAAGACTCACCCCCATACCTTTTGGGCTCCAAAATGCAGTTTTCTCGGTGAGTATGAAAAACCGATTACCAGATTTTTCTTTTCATGCTAGATGGACATTAGACAGTCATGTGAAGTCCACTGTAAACTCATGGGTTTTAGTAGAAAGGTCACAGCAGTGGACTAGCCAGGAGCAGAGCTCATTATCCTACTGGAGGTTGGATTGACAAATCACTTGCAGTCTTGGCAATTAAACCTGTGACCTTTTTTGATTTTAGAAGGAAGTGATATTCGTCTTGCTAGGCCAGCTGAAACTCAGGGGAAATCAAAACTAGCCAGAAAGCAGTCAGGAACGGCTAGTATCATTTTAGTTGTGATGGATTTTGGACATTGAACATTGCAGTTGACCTGTTATTTCAATATTCAAGGCAGACCACAGTCTAATAGCGGAAATGAAAATATAAGGGCAGTCCCTAGAGAAAGGAAACTCATTCCTTTTGGAGAGAGAGAGAGAGAGAGAGAGTTCTCCTGTGAAATGGATTCCAGTGATCAGTGTCACATTGTCAGCCATTTTTCAGGATTTCATATTCGAGGCAAGGCTTTTTTCAGAACAGATGGTAATGTTAGCGTAATGTAGACTTAGCCACACCATGTGATCTACATTATAAAGCTAAGCAGTGTCAGGATATTGCTTTCAGCTGCACTCCCACACTTAACCTGAGGCCCTTGACCTTCATATTGCATGAATAATTTATACCTGGTGATTAGTCCTTTCAGTCAACTCATTGATACCTTCAAATGCCTTGGGGGGTCTGTTACTGTATTGTAGAATACCAACTGGGAGGTCACTCAACATGAAACATTTTATTCCAAGTCTGATCAAGTAATTCATGAAGTATAACAACCGGAGGGTCATCTTGAACTTGTTGCCGCTCAGACTTAGACCTTTGAAATAATACAAGCAAAACTAATGCAAATAAAGCCCTCGTCACCTTATTACTGTATAATCTCATGCAACTTAAATTCCTAAAAAATAATCCATCTGAAAATGTAGCACTGGTGATTATTTCTTTAGGAATTTTGCTTTTAGTTATTGCAGAATTATTGTATCTTTACCTGGGATAGATAGTTGTTACTATAACATACTGTGGTAGCGCCAACAGTACAGCAGTATCAGGTTTTAACAACGGAAACTGTATCTCACGAGGTTACCTGCTTGTATCCTCTGAATATAAGCAAGTTACTGCAGAGTTACAGTATGTTATTGTGTGTACTATGCGGTTTGTCTTTGCACATCAAATAATGCAATTTAACCCAGTAATTGTCTTTCTAAATAAATTGGACAATCAGACTCACTGTGCATGTTAAGGTTTTATTAAAATTTGTATATGTCACAGTAGAAATCGTGATCCAGGATAATCGCTGATTGTCCTAGTACAGACTTCGATCGCAATCTGTCCCAGGTGATTCTACCAGGACAATAACAAAAAACAATACAATATAAATCTTAAAGACAGAAGTCTTTTAATTATGGTGATGGTTAGGATGAGGGTTAGGGATGCAAGAAAAGCTGGACTACCATGTTCAACAAAGTGCCACCCACATACTGTTGGAGTCTGTCAGAATAGACTGTAAATACTGTAAATAAGTATAATAGACTCATAAATAGGAATGTATTAATTTGATCATAAAAGGAGAGTTCTCTTGCTGTATTTGTAAGAATGTTGTTGTTTCCTTTATTTTAACATCATATCATTAAAATAAATTTGAGTTTGTCCTAGGAGAGACTTCGATCGCAATCTGTCCTAGGACAATCGGTGATTATCCTGGATCGCGATTTCTACTGTGACATATATATATATATATCCAAATTTTCTCACATAAAAATTGTCAAATTGAGTCTCAGACAATCTATTACTTTAAATGACCAAAATGTGTCCAAGGAAGAAAGAGAAAAAAGATCAATTCATTCAAATTAAGTTTGAATTTAGCCTACTTAAACACCTTATTTCTAAAGCAGAAACAACATTTTAAAACTAGTAATATACCAGAAATCAGCTTGATGCAATAGCTGAATGTTATAGATTATGGTTTAGTAAATTCACCTGTTTTTAATATTGCTCTGACCATGGGAAGAACAGGATTACAATAATGTTGAGATAAGAAATCAACAGTAGCATAAACATGCAAAATGGTTGCAAAATGGGGAGCTTGAAAGGCATTTATAGCTTGCAGCATAGCGGAGTTGATGCACAGGCCTGAGGCAGGAAAAGGAAAAAAAAAGAAGATGACATAAGAGTGCTTCACAAGCACAGTAATTGTATGGTGCAAAACCAGTTGGTTCTCTGGGGCGACTGATTTACTCAGACGTTTCCTGGCTATATGGAGATGGATATTTGGATTTGGCTTTAAGTTTGGACTGTTCAGTACAGACACAGTTCATCATAACTACCCTACATTAAACACCACTTTAGGAGGCTCACTGAATCTCGAGAAGCATCAGAGCTTCACTGACCCTGGTAAATTTTCAAGCATTTTTAGATTAAAAGAATAAAAAAAATGTTTAGCATGTGTATAATTTATCTCAGACTGTATGTGGGATCAAATTGCAGATGTCTGTATTTCTTTTTACTGAATCACTGAATGTGTGTCAGGTTACTGTGACGTGATTATAACCATGGAAATGTTCTTCAAATTATTTTGGTTGTATCTTATTGTAAGTAAGTAAGTAAATTTTATTTATATACCACCTTTCATAGATAGAAATCACAAAGTGCTTTACAGTAAAAACACAGTGCTTCACAAAAACATAAAATAAACAGTGATTTACAAAAGATACAATACAACACAGTCCTTCAAAATAAGGCAAAAGAAAATACAATGTAAACACCAAGTTTTAAAAATAATTAAAAGCTTCTCTGTATAAAAGTGTCTTTAGCTGTTGTAAAGAGAACAGCATGCTCGACTTAAGGTGTTATTGGCTGCAGAGTTGTTGAATCCATTTCCTATTGATATGTTTAAATTCAGGATCAAATATCAGTATTGTCGTTGTAGTGCATGTTTACAATAAGTGAAAGAAAGACTTTGGTTTAACATTTGTCATTATGGACTTTGACACCAGTGTTGCGTCAATATATCTGTGCAGTCACTGATTAAAATGACCCTTATACCATTGGAGAAGGGAAACTAGTTATTTAGTAACAGCAAGATGAGATCATCCCAAGATTCAGCTGACTTGAAGGTAGAAGAATCTCTGCAGGCAGTAGACATTTGTGCTGCACTTATACATTGACTGATAGGCTGGTATTTGAGAAGCATCTCAAATTCAAATGCTTGAGCTGTGACATTAGAGTTGAGTAGAGAGCTGACAGAGAGAGAAAAAAACACCAAAAATAGGTGGAGAGAGTTTTAAGTGCTCTTAAAAATCTGTGATAATCCGTTAGAAAAATCATTTAATTGAAGGATGACACTGAAAACGAGTTGACGTAATTGCCCTCTTCATGTTTTATACTGAAGGTTACACAAAATAATTTTTCCACAAGTTGTTTTGTCTGGCTGTTGTATCCTGGAATTACTGCTTATATTAATTTTAAGCTCCCAGCTAAGAGAGCGTGTGATGCTAAATATTGACATTATTCCTGATTACTATGTCCACACTATGATCAGCAGATCACCTGATCACAGACTTTGTTAAACAGGACATACACGAGAAACCCAGCAGATGGTTTTCTTTTGCCTGACTGACTTAAATGGCTTCTTCTTTTCATTGGTTCACACTTTAAGCCTCATAGTCGGGACATTGCTCTGTGTCCAAAGGTTGAAACGTCCCTCTCATGCCAGGATCACAGGTGGAGCTTAACAGTAGCCACAATGTTGAACTTACTGTTCTGCTGTGCAGAGGTGAAAATGAGGTGTCAAAGTCAAAGGGTCAGACTTTTTACAGTGCTAGCTCAGCTGCTGCCACCATCACTGTCATTATTAGGGTCAAATTACAAGCTGAGCTAATTGACATCTTTTATAATACCGATTTTGAGCCTCCTCTGAGTTTTTACATAAAAGCAAATAAAAAAGGACCCTAACTTTGAAGTAGCTACAAAACTAGGTCATATTTTGTTGTGTGCCAGTTTGCATTTGTCATATTTCAGCTGGTTTGTTTTAGCTCATGACAGCTGTTTATCTTTGAAATTTTGTCAGTGTTTGACTCACTGTCATGGCTCTTGAGATTGTTCCCTCTGACATGTTTTAGGTTTACAGATTTACTGGCATATCACATAGATTTACAGATTTACTGGCATATCACATAGCATTTAGATCAGCAGTTAGTTGAGCTAGTTGACTAACGTTGCTTTTAAAACTCACACCTGTTTTATCGAGACATCCTTTTGTTTACCTATCTTTTAATAAGGTTCAGTTGCATTCTTGTTAAAGGGGCTGTGACTGATAATTGTTTGACAGATAAAAAGCAAGATATATCCTTATCTAGTTAGTGGAGACAGAAAGCAGAGATAAAAGGGAGTGAATTCAGATTTCACATTTTGGCACACTACATGACAATATTGCTGCATAAATGCGGGAGGTTATTAAGCAGCGTATTATATAGCTCCCCGCCCAAAGTGGCTGAAATATTTAGAGGTTTAATTTAATAGAGAAATAATACCTTCACTATTATTCAAAGCTGGAATAACTGGAGAAGGACCAGGCTGTCAACTCGTTACACAAACCTCAGTGTGAAACTCTTTTGTTCCAGTTGGAAAAGTGAATGTCATAGTGGAGCTCTCACCAGGGAGTTCAGCCAGCACTGCCAGAAGGAGGCTAATAAGCTGAATCCCGCTCTCCACCTTCCTCCTCTGCAACATTTTCATTTCCCAGTCCAGAGGGGTTTCAAACCCAGCTCAGGCTCTCACTGTACTCCTTGTAATTCATCTCACCTGGAGGCTCATTATTGAGCCGAGCTGATGGATCACGATGATCTTATTCTCAACAATAAAACGTGGAATTGGCCATGTGTGCCGACTTCGAGGGCCATACTGGCTCACGGTGGAGTTATGTGTTGTCTGCTCTGCCCTTGGTAAGCACTTTCTGTGGGCGAGGCTACATTTCACCGTGCTCCCCGCTTCTTTCTGCTGAAGTGGATGGTGCTACATTATAGCGGGTAACCTAAAACGACACAGAGACTGCAGCAGTTAGCAAAACAATGGGACAGCTCAGGAAAAATGTTTGTGAATCCTTTGAGGACGAAGTGGATGTATCTATCTCTCAGCGTGTGTTTTATTATTACCACTGCTCAGTAGCCTGGTTTCATCCCTCTCTGTCATAATAAGATGATTAAGCGATTGGGGAATTCATCAAGTGATTTATAGGAGCCTAACTACAAGCAAACATGTTTGTGCCGTCTTTAATTACACCCTGTGCTTCATCCTTCATTACAAAGGATAAACCCTATGTGTGTCCGGATAAAAATGGGAACAGCGTCATAGTAGCAATCCTGAAATTTACTACACAGCCAAGATAGCCTACTTGCTGTCTTGTTTACAAGCACAGAGTCAGACCTGCATTGCTGCTGCTCTGAAAAAATCAGGTCAAGCCTAGGATGGGGTGTTTTTTTCACTTGAATTTGCAGATTATCTTGATACACAGGCTTTCAGAAGCAAGTAGGAGGTTCAGTGGGAATTCTCTGCACAGTTATAAAAATACCGACGACTAGCCCTTCCCTGGTTGTGCATAAGACAGCTGCAGACGCTATAGATGCCTGGGTGGGAAGAGACTTCAGAGGACTTGTGCTTCACAGCTCAGGAATGACGGCTGAGAGAAAGAGAGTGTATTCCTTTTCTTCTGTAGCTCTCACATGTCTCAAGAGATCAGCTGGAGGCACTTTGATTGTGTTGACACATGGTGTGGACACATCAGTGGTAATCTTTACAAGGGGAAAGGCCTGCTATGCGATTGTGCCGAGAAACGCTCGACGAAACACACAGATGAAAACCGGCCTGACAACATTAGCTTGATTAGCCAGATTTTGATATGTTCGATGGTATGTAACCGAGGCTCTTACCAGCGTGCAGTGTGATAACAGGACAGGGTTTTGGATTTATCACTGCAAGGAGACACTTGAGCTGGATCTAGCATAAATGTCCTCAAGCCTTGATAACATTTTGGCACAGGCAGTGTCTTGCAGCAACACGCTATAGCCCCTGACACGCTGCTATCATCCCCAGTGTAGTCACAGTGTACACAGTGCCAAGGTCACATCCTCACACAGACACACATCAGCTTATGTCATCACTTAATCAAGGGATCAAGGGTGACAGCAAACACAGACACTTGTTTATATTTAGGTGGTTGTACCGAGATATGAAATGAGACTCTGAGCAGAATGTGTGATGACATGTTGCAGTTCAAGGTAGTTTTACCAGATGGTACTTAAAATTTATCTGCCAGCACAATCAGGATCTTGCAGATTGTATTTATTATTATGAATTTATATTAATTTTGGGACATTTTATGCTTTTATCTGACAGATGTAGTGGAGAGAGACAGGAGATGTGGGCAAAGATAGCAGGAGAATGGCATGCAGCAAATGGTTTTTGTCAGAGTACTGTGCACCATTACCACATGGCCATCAGGTTGCACCATGGCCTAAAATAAAGACATTTGCTGCAACTTTTCTTAAAAATAACATTCTGTTTTAGTGCAGTTTTTCTAGTAAGTGAAGTGAAATCCCTTAGAGGATAACTATGACGCAGCCTCAGAGTAAATGCTGCCAGATCAGACCTCAGTTAAAGACATGTGAATCACTGAGTGTGAATTCATTTAAACTGGATTCATAACAGCACTTTTGCATTGGGTGGCTATGTGTGGGACAAAACGATAGTGGCTGACCTGATGGATAATCTTATAGTTTGACAGATTTCTATACTGGTTTACTGCAACAAATTTCCGGCCTCTGGTATAATGCAGGAGCTGATTGAATTTGTAATCCTTCATGCAAATTCATCTTAAACTGTTCAGTTAACTTGGCTAATTGTAATGGAATTAACTCCTCACATTTTTTGATTTTCAAAATGTCAAAACAAATACTCTCATTGTTTCCACATAAACAATCTTAAATCAAGGTCACTTACTGTTTTTTCTTGATCTCTGGAAAAAATCAGTGAGTGAACCTTGAGGTAACATTTTTTTTTCTAATGACTTTTTCCAAGGTCATGTTTCCAAGTTTTATTAAATTTCTGTACTTTTCTGGAATCATTTACCAGTTTTCTTGTTTCTTTTCTGCAAAGGACAGTGTACAAACCACCTGCCATTTAGCTTGAGGTTGATTCTTTGAACGTCATGTTGTTTTTTTTAAGATTTATTTTTGGCTTTTTATGCCTTTATTAGATAGGACAGTGGACAGAGTTGGAAACAGGAGAGAGTGGGGAAGGACATGCGGTAAATGCCCAAGGTCGGAATCGAACCTGGGACAGCCGCTACGCCTTAGCACTTGGGTCACGCGACATAACCGTTAGGCTATCGGGGCGCCCCGAACGTCGTGTTTTAAATCTAATTTTCCCCACAGTTGATGAAAGCTAAACAAAAGTTCCACAGACAGATTCAACAATGAACACAGATAAAGTAATATAGAAAACGACGTTGAATCACTAACATAATCCTAACTATGAATGCAGGATAGAGGATTAATGTTGGCTTGTTCATTGAAACACGTTTCTCATTGCCATATAAAAGTTTAACTATGATAAAAGATTTTTTTTCCTCTGTGCAGAAGTCATTGTTAGTTTCATCAAAGTTTAAAACATGTTTCTTACCATTGCTTCCAATTCAAGATCACAGATGTGTCCTTGCCAAACTACCTGGTGGCCTCCTCTGTGGGTCTGTTGCCCACACAGCTTCTCAATTCCTACCTGGGCACCACGCTTCGCACCATGGAGGACGTCATCGCGGAGCAAAGCGTCAGCGGCTACTTTGTATTTAGCCTGCAGGTGAGCTCATGGAGATAATAGATTAAGTATGTGGATAACATTTATTTTTAAGTCACACTGGATTTCATATTTTGCTTAGCTATGGTCTTAAATACCAATGTTACAATTCTTTATATGAAAATGTTTAAAAACGCACTACTAAACTTCTTCAACATTTTAAAAAGAAATGCCATCATTATGTTGTACAGCAGTTTGTTGCAGCAGCCAGTCTACATTAATACCTTGTGTCTAAATTGTTGAGTTGTCCCTTACCTTAACAAGAAACAGCATTTAGTCCATCGGAGCGACAACAGAGAACAAAACATACACATGACATAACACAATCCAGATGGCTTCCAGCACAGACACAAGAGACTGCAGACTGTCTGGCTCTGAGAAATTCAATTTGACCACTCTGCTTCAGGGTTATAGTAGAAGTGAAGATGACACCGAGACAAAGGTGACACACCTTTCTGAGAAAAATGTTTACACGGAAGTGCTGCATAAAATTGCAGTGCTTGTTGATGAGAATAAGGAAACACATAGCTCTAAACCACACCGTCAAAATATTTGAAATGTTTCCTTAATGATGAGTGGTTTTTTCCCCCTGCATTTCACATTCACGTTTATCAAGTCTGTCAAACCGCATATATGATAGTGCAAAAGCCAAGTCACATAACCCCTTCCTTTAGTCTTTAGTTACATAAATGTGTTGGGATGAACGCTTCGCCTTATGTAGACATGCAAAATATGCCCACAATTCAGTCCAGCTCACCCAAAGGTCAGTTCAGTCTGTCACCACATCCCCAACACCTGTTCAGCTCCATTTAATCGTCACAAGTGTTCAGGGATCAGTGGTGGTTTATGTGTGAAGCATTTGACTAGTTCATAAAGGTCAGTGGTAAGGGGTCGGTTCAACATTAAGTAGGTGTTTGGGTTTCATGTGGAACTGAACGCTGCTGCTACATATTGACATGTGATCACACAGAAGCTGTTAATGGTGGGAAAAAACAGTTTGGAAGAGCTGGTGAAGCCCAGTTACCAACCAAGATACGCATCATACATACAAATACTTTTGTATCCTATCATCTTTACCCATGAGGGTATAAAAAGATGGATCAATTTTCTGGATGGGTAAATATCACTATTAAATATAGCAGGAATTGATAGATATTCCCCTTCAGTCTCACAGTCTCAGTGTTTCAGTGGCTGCTGACTCAGTTTTAGCAGCACTGCAATCACTGGTCTCATGTTACTTTTGACAGATAGCTTGGAATAGTTAGACAATCTGAGAAATAAGGAGTAACTTCAGCAGCTTTTCCACTACATTACTTCAGGTTCTCGAGTCAGTTCCGTTCAGGGTTCTTGGAACCTTGATGCTATCTTGCGAACCAGTCTGTGTTTCCACCAGTTTTGAGATGAACTGTGTAATCAAGGATGTGTCACCAGTGGAGGCTGTTGTGTATCCTGTACAGTATGAGACGCCCATTTAAGTTGCCACAGTCCTCATTTCAGTACAAGGAAAACCTGCTATTGTTTTATTCTGTCTGGGATCAAACATTTCAGGTTCCAGACTAATCTATTTTTGGTATAAACGCTCAGATTAGTTCAAACCGCGAACCAGAACAGAACCTGTTCCATGTTGGTGGAAAAGTATTCCAGGAGTCTTCACTGGTTGTCTGGCACCTGTTCCCAGCAAAGAAGTAGGCTGGCATGTAGCCGACAATAAAATGCTAAATTGTAGTTTTTCGACTCTGTTTTACAACATCGTAACTCTTGAATTGTAGAGTTACTAGAAGGCAGATTTTCTTACTTTGAACAGAACCAGTCTAGCTGGTTCTCAGTTCCCAGTCTAAGCTATGCTACCCGACAGCAAGGTGTAGCTTCATACTACAGACGTGAGAGTAGTGTTCATCTTGTTGTTCATCTCTCAGCAAGAGAGCAATAAAGTGTTGCTAAACTGTTGAATTATTGCTTTAAATATAAGTGTGATATGGCAGTGTCAATAGATTTCAGATAATTCAAGCTGAGGTATCGCAGCTGATATGAAGAGAGAAGACGTCAGCTGCCCACCAACATCTGCTCTGGATGTGTCATTAGTAACTTACATAGTAAAAAATTAGCTATTCATCCACTTCTTCCTGGTTTTTGGTTAATGTTGTAGCTGTTTGGCCTGTCTGAAGGCTGCACAATGTTGAATTCTTTGTCATGTAATGATTGTTCTGTGCCATATTCAGAGCATGAGTATTTATTGTTTGTCCTCATCCTTCCATATGTTTATTAGCCTCATTACAAGCTATTTTGAACACAGCCCCTGTTGTTCTTCTACAGATCATCATCAGCATCGGCTTGATGTTCTACGTTGTGCATCGGGCTCAGGTCGAGCTCAACGCAGCCATCGCCGCCTGCCAGATGGAGCTGAAGTCGTCACACATGAACGGCTCCTCCACCAATCACAGCGGCTTCGCCTACTGCAGCAAGAGGGCGACAGCTGGCAGCGGAAACTGCATCAACGTGGTGTGACCTCGAGCCACTGCATGTGGTGGTAGCTCCCACGACTTGGTCAGTGAATTGTAAAGACTGCATAGCTTAGAGGAACCCGCCGAGTTCAGACGGTGTCCAAAACCTGGTGGTGGCATATAATTTTCATCATGACATCATATTCTTACTGCACATGTGAAAAACCCCCTGAAAGCGCTGGCCTTTAGTCGGTACGATGTTTGCGTAGTGTGGGACCACACACCTTTTGAAGAAACGATGCTGAGGAAAGTGGTTTTGCGGTACATCATCTTGGGAGTTTTTTATTTTTATTAAGGTACTTCTTAACGTCTACTCTGTTATAGGAGATGTCAATGAAATTATGAAGCTGTTTAGATATATCAAAGGTGGCGTTGTGAGTGAGTCATTTAATACATAGCGAGGCGTTTACTGCCTGCTATCATTCTGAATGTGCAATCTGGAGCTTTCTAGAGAACCAAGGAATTGATTTTCCCTTTCAGTGTCAAAAGAATGCCAACCTATGCACCTTTATTTCATACTCTACCTGTTTTTTGTTTTTTTTTCAGGGGATTTTAGGGTTTTCGTTTGTCTGCATCCAGTGTTCATCCACGATATGAATAATAAGGGCATTATGATATTTTTGAATGATTTGGCTTTTTAGTCCTGCTAATTTTTTTTAAGTGTCTTATTTTTGGACTATGGAGAAAGAGGAGAAGTCAGCTCTACTCTGACTGTGTCATTTCTCCTGGCTTATAGCTGAATTGGCCTTGCCTGCCCAGAGATCATTTTAGTGCTTCTGCAGTTTTGATAAGAGCAGCTGGAGTGGAGAGCAGGTTTCACAGCAGGAAACTCAGGAATGTTTCTGCCAGGAAAGTTTAAAGTGCAGCGTGGTCAGCTCCTCGGTAGCAGAGCCACATGTTCTGATAGAGAGCGATTCCCACATTGAACTGAATCTGAGATGTCAAGCTTTTCCTGTAAAGGTTTATTGTTAATTTTATTTTGATTTTACATTAGCTTTTATTTTCCTTTTTTTATTTGGCTGTGAGATTATCCATTAGGGATTAATACATAGTTTTTGTTTAAAATGGTAGTTTTGACAATTCAGTGCAATACATGTAGGAACGTTGACGAAATGGCATGAATGTCATATTTCAGTGCTGAAACCAAACTAATCTGAAATGCTCTCAAGCAGATAAAATAACACAAACCTAAGTCTGTGTTTTCTTTAGGTTTTACTTGCATTCGAGATGAGTATGCTAGATGAGATAAAGAGGCTTTTATTTTTAATGTGCCATAATTTGATAAAGCTTATCAGACGTTATGACATCGGCCCACCTGAGCTGAGGCTACATGTGACTTATTACTTAATACTTTGTTGTCGGTGATGATAGACATCACCTGTGAACAATTGTTCTGTTTTAGCTCTTAATACGACAACAACAAAGCTCTCCTGCTGTCGGTTCTTTTGCACAGTCCACTACAACAGACAAACATTATTTTCATACAGTTGAACTAGGAAGGGGTTTGGTTGGTCAAAAGTAGAAACAGATGTGTCTCAGAAGCTGACAATCAAACACAACATGGACACTAAGTGATGAATGTGATACTACTTTTTATTTTTCATTTATTGTGATGCTGCTCCTCAAACGAAGTCTGGTTGAGGAATAATAAGGGCTCCTATATGAAATATCCATCTTTGTGTCCCTGTAATTGTTCACAAAAGCCTGTTTTGTAATGCTGGCACAACTTTTTGTTTTTGTACAATTTTTTTTTTTTGAAAGCCAGAATCAATGTTCGTCCAAACACATTCCACGCTGTCAGTCCTCTGACAAGCTGTAGAGTTATTTTCATGCTAAATGTTGGTTTAAGGGCCCCTTCCTGTTTGAATTTAGCAATAATGTTTGACAGTCAAAAGCAAAAAAAAATTTATGATAGAAGTCCTACCAGTGAGGTCTTTAGCCAAGTGTTGGGAATTGTTCAGTCCCAGTGTTAAAGATCTGTTTGTAGACCTTTCAAAGTGAACAAAAAAAAAAAAAAAAACTGCGTTTGAGTCTTTAGTCGATCCATATTTCACTGTAAGATTGAGTATTAACATTCCCAGGTTTGTGTTACAGTCTTCAACCTGCCTTTTACCTCCCGCTGCCTCTGATGGACATTTCTGCGCTGCCTATGATGTAGAAGACATGTCACGAGACACATCAACGTCTGTGGTCAGAACAGCTTGCTCGGTTTTGTAGCACTTTGTTTGGAGAGCCCCTAAAACTATAGATTGCTTATATGTTCACATCTTCAGCATTAAACCTAAACATTTTTCCAGTTTCTTACTTGAATTGAAAGTTTACGAAGAGAAAGATGAGTATGTTTTATGGCTGCTAGAATTCTAATAAAAATCTACTCACAATTCTCATCTACTTACTTTATTAAGACATGGTGTTGTAAATGTCACCCGGCAGAGACTCTCCAAAAACAAAGTGTGATTCAAGAAGCTGTTCTGCTCAGAAGTGGGAAAGAAGTGGACGTTACACCATGTTTAATGCAAAAATCCAGTGCATGAAATTCAATCGGCCACCGTGGACACACTTCATGATATTTTAGCCTCTCAACTAGGACTTGAGATTGTGGAGAAATTAGCAGTTTTACACTAAAGGCTTTGGTTCTTCCTAGGTGGGCTCTACTTAACTTAGATATAGTTATGCAACAACTGATTCCTAAGGGAAGTATATTTCATAGACACCCACACAAGACCTGAATCTGGGCTGTAACTGCACACCTGAACTGTTACAGAAAAGGGCAGTGTGATATTAACTTAAAGGCTCAAGTTAAGGGTCACATTCGGTGCTATGAAATGCAATACTTCCCCATCTGTATCAAGTGCATTACACATATACTGTATTTTGTAATACAGAGAATTTTACAGTGTATAAATATTGTTATTTATCACTGTACGATGCTTGTTCAGTGTTATTTATGAAAGAGAAAATAAAACCTGTCTGAATTTGTTACAACTTTTTGTTCAGATTTTTTATTTTACTTATTTTCCTACATTTTTTTTTTTATCAAACCTAAAGATTTAAACTTTTTCTCAGCAGATAACCCTGATTTGAAACTTCAAAGTTCATGTAAAGTTCATTGTGTTCTACACAACCTGCGACTACAATGACTTTAGTTGCTCAGACGAGAGTCTTAAAAAATTGTGTTTAATGGAAAAAATACTGAGTTGCATTGTAAGAATTGTGTGATTCAGCATTTTTTGATCTTCATCCACAGAGACAAAATCATTATATATCGGCCTCGGCTCCAGTGTGTACAATTTGGCTTTTATTTAGTCTTTTGTGAGTCCCCTAACCTTGTGGAACACTAAATCATTGACATTTATTATAGAAAGTATCATCCGCACCTGTTTTACAATATAGCTCAGGACACCTTATGCAAGACTGTGTAAAAACCTGCTCTTGTTTGCCTTCACTAAACTTTCTGTCAGCCTTGTTTTTTCAGATGGAAAAGCAGCTTAAATTTCCCACGTAACAGTGGGAAACTCTGACTTCTCAACAGATGTTGTCACAGGAGCGTGTTGAACAGCTTCCACTGCTGATTAAATCAACCCGTCGCTATCTTTGTTGAGCTGCCACACATTTAAAATATAAAATCCTTTTTTCTTTTACATCCCAAATCCTAGCAAGAGTCACTCAATATTACCTGTGCTTCATCTCTAACCCTTTGAGAGTGATGGAAATGTTCTTGCTCAGAAGGTTTCCCCTTATCTTGCAAACCTCTAAATAACTGTCACTACTCAAATATGCAGCAGAAGCAGCAGCAGCAGCACTGTACGGCCAGAAATAATACCGGCTTCTGGGGCAGTTTGTCACAGCGATTTTGAAGTGAAGTAGTGATGGATGTGGTGGTGGTGATATAGATTGGAGCACCACTTAGGCTTGCCCTTGCCTTGCCTGTGACAAGCTATCTGTGCAGAGGGAGGTGGGTGTTTGTGTGGACGGCTAGAGAGATAGATGGTGCTTGTGCTGTGCTCGTGTAACCGCACACACATACAGTGGAAAAGTAGCCCACAGCCATCTGCCCACATCCCAAATTCAACAAAAAAATACAAAGCAACCAAGAAAGAGCCAAAGTCTATCAATCAAACAGCAACACACCAGACTCCTCTTGCATGTTATTGCTCCATCTGTTACCAGGAGCTGCAGCACACACTGCTGCTCTTCACACAAGCCGCCCGTCTTTTTCCTGGGCTCGGGTCAGATTTGTGTCAGATCCATCATCATCCAACCCCACCTCAAAGGACAAACCTCATCCCAGAGCCTCCCCGCCAGCGCGCGGATACAAAACCAAGAACATTCATTTTGACGGGCTTCAAATAAAAGCCCCAGTTCTCACTGAGGGCTACGCTTCTGGAGGGGAAAACTCCAAAAATACATCTGTGAGGCTGTTGGTGCTTGACGACGCAGAGAGTGAAATTATAAAAGAAAGGAAAACGGGCTGAGTGAGATGATCTTGGAATACGTCCACACTGCCTTCCAGAGGGAAACTTATGGTGCGGATGTTTATGGATTTGTGGAGGAGGGAAATGTTGATAGGCCTCTGGCAGAAGGATCCCGCTCAAGGCGGAGGGAGAGATCACATGATCGCCTCCTTGGCCCAGACAGCTGTTGCCTCCATCTGCACCATCTATGACCTGCTGCTGTTCTCCTCCTGTGTGCTTTAGTGTGACCCTGCACTGCTCTCCTGCTCTGTGCACAATGTGCTGCACATCTGGATGAGTCAGTCTGACTCTGATTTCTACCAACGCTTTGCAGTTCAGCAAAATAACTTTAGCTGTAAAGCTGTCTCTCTAACAGCTGCTGGAACGTTATTTTTACTTTAGTCAGCGATGATACTCTTCATCCTGCAGTGGATGATGCTGTTCGTTGAGATTGCACAGTGCTGTCAGAATAAAATACATTTCACTTAAACTGAAATGAAAAATGCACTTCAAAAGCAAAAATATCAGTAAAACCTTTGAATAAGTGTACAAACCAAATGCCTAACTAATGCATAAATAATGCAAAACTCATGATGTTTGCATGAATTAATGCAAGATTTATCATGAATTCCTGTTACATACCTTTAAAAAATGCCACTCTAAGCTTATGTTAAAGCCTAATGGATCATCTGTTAATGAATGTAAACTCATTCGTTTTCCCTCCAGATTGCTTAGGTTCCCACCAACCACTCTCCTGTGAGTAGAACCATAATTCTTAAATCAAATCCAACATTTTTCCTTTTTTTCTTTTCTTATGACCTTATTAAATTGAATATGTAGAAAACTAATGACGTTGCACATTTGGCGAAGTACAGAAACATACCTAAAGTCTTTTTATGACCTCATGTTTTATATGTTAAAAAATATAAATTAAGTATATTCACTGAAATTTAATTTTGGATTTTACTAATTCTGTGTAAAGAGTGCTGTCAAGACCAGTTGCAGACATACAGCATATTAAATGTGTGTGAAATGTGAGTTCAAAATCATAAAATTCTGAAAAAATAATGAGGTATCAAGCTATTAAAACGAAGATAAGTATATTTTATAGTGGTTCAAGAAGATTAGGATTTAATGAGCTATCAGTATGGGTGAAGTAACCCAAAACTGAATGTGGACTTTTTGGTGGTGCATCCAGGGTTAGTTCTTAATTCCCCCTTTTTCAATTAGCAGAACTAGCAGGAATAAAATCTGCATCGACCGTGCCACAATAGAGGACGATGCTTACTCTTGAGGTGTCTCTGTTTTAGGCTTTAGGTGGACTCAGCATTTGCTCCATGTTGTCCTTGCTGATCAGGAACCAGGAATCAGGGGACAAACGAGGGAGGGAGGCCTGTTCTGATGAGTCCTGCTCCCAGGGAAGAGTCACATCTGTGTCCTCTCCTAAGGTCAGCTCTTCTTCACTGCGTGCGGCTGCGATGTAAAAAAAAAGAAAAAAGTGCTGTCTGCTCATCGAACAAACACGAAAACACACTCCCAGGTTTGAAGGGTGTGTTACAGAGAGAGGCAGGGGGACGTTCTGACAGTGTTGACAGAGACTCTGAGGAGGAAGAACTGAAGCACAAAGGCAATCGAAATGTAGATTGTAGGTTCTACTAAATGATTAGATAAAATATGGTTCTAATAGCCTTTTTAACATCAGATGATGTATATTATTAGACACTAAAAACATATAATTACACTAATTATAAGGGCTGTACTTGATTTTAACATGCACACAAGCATATTTCTGCTACTAAAATACTGTATGTAACCCCTCATCTGTATTGATTGAATACCTGTTTTGGTCCTTCAAACATGTAGTTTTTAATGGTGTCAGTGTCTCTTGTTTGTGGAGTTGCACAGAAAAAAGGCAAACTGACAGAATGGTAGCAGCTACACTGAATATTAAGGACAGCTACACAAGATAAAGCACATCATCTTCATCAGTCTGGCTGTTTGTGTTGCAGTGAAGAGAAAAAAAAGGGATACATGAGGATATCATTGGTATCATCTGATGAAAAGCATTGCGTTTCATGTCTGCACCTGCCAGTGAACCAACATGAAAAACGTAATTGTAATAGTGTTTGCTGGAATTAGAAAAAAATATGTGCACAATCGCAATTGGCCAAAAGAAACTGGAAAATATCAGCATATTGGAGATGAGCAAAAATCGAATTTGGTGCATCTCTAAATAAAAAATTTCAGTGGGTTAAGTCCCATTCACTCTGATTTTATGTTTGAATTTACTTCCTTCATGAAGTTGACTGTTTTTATGTCTTAGTTTATTGACCAAAAGCCTAAACTGTGTAGTGGTTAACACACAATTTAAAGTTGGTGTCATTATAAGACTCAGGCTGAGCTTTTTTGGGATTTTCTTTTAATTCAAGTACTGAATCCTACACACTCAAATCACCATTACAGTTTTAACAATTGTACTTCAACTCTGTACTGCTCTCTAGTGGTCAGATGCAAATGTTACATATACACACTGAGGCCTATATAGGGTATTTCACACCGTAAGGTAAAATATACTGGAGTACAATACTGTAGTATAGTACTAGTAGAATATAATGTGGTTGTTTCTGTCAGTCACCTGAAATTTAATGTGACTGAAACTTCCCTCTGCAGATGGCTTTATTTAAATATCTGGAAACAAAAAAGGACAGAACAATATCACATCTTTCCAGAGGTAAATAATATTTTTTTCAGATATAATTTTTTTTTAGGTCAACATGGACAAGAAGTCTTGAAAGTGCAGAAAATTTTGAACAACAGCTCCCTAACCGCAAGGCAAATTTCATCTACTGAGGAAAGCTGAAACCTGTGGCGATATTTGTCTGTCAACTGCTGTTTCCATGGTCAAGAACAAACTTTCTGAAAACTATCATTTATTATTGTTTTTCTCATTTTAATTGCCCATTTCAACTGCAAAGAAATCCCTTCAGACATCGGAGGATAAAACTAATTCAATCAAGCATCACATTAAAAGGAAAGCGATCTCTCAGATGAAGTTACAGCATCTTTTTCCACTGAGACAGTGTTACTGCGGTCTGACCCCAGCACTGACAAGTCCTGTGCTGGGAATGTAAAACAAACAAGACCATCAGATGTAAAACTAAAGATTTAACTGGCATGCTGCCGGCTGTTTTTTTTGCATTTCTAGCCAGCAGAGAAACTACAGTAAATTCCCCAGTGATCACTGGTGTAGCGGCCACAGTCCAGCTTCTCCAGCCCCACTAAAGCCATGTGATCTGGGGCCAGATGTGGGACTCCATCCTTGGCAGCTGGACGGAGGTAGACGCGGTCGAAGCGGCAGCGACTAACGTAGGGAACAGTCTTGTTGTTGTTGGCTTTGGTATCCCAGGTGTAACGGCAGTGCTCCTGCTTGCCCAGCCGCTCCCACACATCACAGACGCTGGAGGGGAGGCCCACCTTGGCCACCTGGGAGGGAACCCAGAGCAGAAATTACTGAAGAGGTACAAACTGTAGCTACATGTTTGAACAAAAGTCCACTGACTGCATCTGACTGGAAAGCCGAGTGACTAACCTCAGTGTCCCTCAGGTTGGTGTCGCCTCCAAACAGGACGGTGACATCATCAGGCGCCTCTTTCATCCTCTGCATCACCACCCGCAGCTGCTTCATCCGCTCCTCTGCGTGGCCTTTACAGCTCTCGAGGTGGGACGTCATCAGACACAGCTTCTGGTCTTTGAAAGTCACCTGATGTTAACAGAGGAGAATGAACCTCTGTATCGGGTTCAGGAGAGCTTATGTTTGTTACGTACAGGTGATGGTGCACAAACCTGAGCTACAAGCAGATTCCTCATCATTTGAGTGGTGGGGTAAGATACAGTCTCGCTCTCCATGAATTTGACTCGTGACTTCTTCAGCATCATCCCACTGAAGTAAGCCTCTTCACCACCTGGTGACATCAATAACATCAATAATGGCTCCATTCTATTCAAGTGTGACAATGAGGCAGAATGCACAATACCAGCACACTAAAAACAAGGCAGCTAAACAGAATTTTGCCATCATCATTTTATTATCTATATCTGTGCCTCTCCTACTGTGGCATGTCATAATTATTTAGTGAAAACGGCCAACTAAACATACTGTACCTTCAATGATTAGGTAGCTGACAGCCCGTTTCTTCAAGTACTGGACATAAGGTGGAATGAGCTCCTGCAGGAACACCACGTCAGGAGTATATCTATATAAAAATAAGAATCACTTTACAAACATTATCTGTGTTTGTCCTATTGAATAAACTGAGGAGGGTGTCAGATATGTGTGCACCCTTGATGTAAATATTGCATCTCCAGCCGACCACAGAGGTCTGCTACGAACCCCTCTCCAGATTAAATATTAAATGATGCTTATAGAAATGTGTAAGAAGTGTAACATATGCTTACAAGACTAAGTAGGAACACAGGCCTCTGGCACGTTCTGCAAGGTTGTCTGTATCGAGTCCGTCCACGTTCCAGGAGATCAGTGAAAGTTTACCGTCATCTTCTTCTGAGGGTTTCTGTGTGGAGGCTGGACTGTCTCCAGTCAAATCTATGCTGGAAATGTTGAAGAGACAAACCTAATTTTGAATTCTGAAAGGTTGACTGGCTGGATAGATGAAAAAAATGTCACCACACACAGTAACATTAACTTCGTGTCAAGGAGACAAGACAGTAGATTTCCAAAAGTTTCAAACAGACTCCAGTGCACTATCTAACTCTGAAAAAGACATTTATTTGCAACTTTTTTGGTGCCAGACCTTCACTGGACAAATGGTTTGTTACAAAGAGAAGCCATCTTAACCGAGGAGTGGCAGTAACTCTGCAACCAATTACTATAAGAAGGCATGAATTCCAAACATCAATCTTCTGAAAGATAATTTTCAGGAACATACATTAAAGTTAGCAAACACTCTTTACAGTCACAATTGTGAATGTTTCCCAGAATTGCTTACATTAAGTGGGTAAGATAGATACTATGACGTGAATGGTCAAAAAACCCACGGGCTAAACTGTATTCCTTAAAAATATATACATTTACAAAATCTTGCAGGGACCAGGGGATGGCTCATCTACACAGGAGTTTTTGTTCACATCATAGTATTTTACCCATTTAATGTAAACAATTTGTTATTTTGACTACATGGAGTGTAACTTTCTGTGTATTATGAAAGTTGTCATGTAGTGGAATGTATTGGAATTCACATTATCTATAGTATGTGCTGCTGCAACTGTCAAGGAAAGGGCAGGCAGCAGCGTATCATCTGTTCAGCAGAGGCGGTGATTGGCTGCAGTCTCCCATCCCTCCTGGACCTGTACACCTCCAGGACCCTGAGGCGAGCAGCGAGAATTGTAGCTGACCCCTTCCACCCCGGACACAAACTTTTTCAACTACTCCCCACTGGCAGGAGGCTGCGGTCCATCAGGACCAAAACCTCATGCCACAAAAACAGTTTTTTCCCCATCTGCAGCCGGTCTCACCAACAAGGCCCCTGACCACCATTTTTATATTCCTAATGTTATTTTATTTTCGCTATCTGCTTTTTTTAAACTGTTTTGCACCAAAGGACCTGGACAAATTCCTTGTAATGTAAAAATTACTTGGCAATAAATACTATTCTGATTCTGATGTGGGGAATGCCATTGGTTAAAGAATTACTGCCACTCCCTATTTAAGATGGCTCCTTTTTAAGATGGCTTCTTTTTTTGTTGTGATGAAGCTCTACCACTGAAATGTTGCAAAAAAATATTTTTGCAAGTGAGACAGATTGTGGGAGTGTGTTTGAAACTTTTGGATACGCTTGTCTCTTCTCCTATGAATCTTTAAGTGTGAAATAGATGTGCAAATGAAATGTATATACGAAGAGTGCCTTAAACCAAGACAGCAGACTTACCATTCTCCTGCAGGTTTTTTTTCCTCAACCTTCTGTCTCTTAGGTTTGGGGTTAGTGTCTGTCTCTGCAACATCTTCTACTTCAAATACTCTCTCCATGTCTGCCTCAAAGAATGAGTTCAAAGCTCTCTGAAAGGAAAGTGACCGGAAAGTTATGCATTTGTTTAACTAACTAATCAGGGCTTAACTGCGTGTAACTTTTCATTACATATGCAGCAGATAGGTAAAGGTTTATTAGCACTTTTTAGCTACAGAGGCTAGTCTAATCAGCACAATAACCTGCAGCTGTGTTTAACTGGAATTAAAGATTTCACATATAAGCCAGCAGCTATAACATTCTGTCTCAGGCTACAACAGTAACTGAACTAAGTAATATCAGATGTGAGAGGCCTGAGCTGCTGAAGCTAACTGTACCTCCATCTCCCAGTCATTCTCAGCCAGGTAGCACTGAGCCACGGCGCTGTCAGTTCCCGTTATGACCGCAAACTCCTCGCAGAGACGAGTTCTGTTTTCTTCCACATTAGAAACGGACGGTTTGTCCGAGTCGGATGTAGACGCCATGTTTTCTAGCCCTTACACAACTATACAAGATAATTACAGCTAAAGGCAAACATCAGTCCACGTTTGTTTTTCTCTGCAAGTTAGCTCCGGTGTAGCAGTGAAAAACCTCCGGGTGAACCTGTTAACTAGCCTCTAAACAGGGTTGAAATTAGATCCCAAAACTCTAAAGTAGGCAGAGACAACTGGTTAGGGCAAAAAGTAAACGGAAAATTGTATTTATATTAAACTTCTCCACCATTATTTACTCCAGAGTCGTGGTATCAAACGTTAACCTGAGCGCATCAAACTGTACTTTGTATAGTTAAAAGAAACTATTTAAAATAACAATTAACATATAGTAACTAACAGTTATGATCATAAATTGCTATTGTGGCAGTGCTGTTTAAAAAATTTAACCACACATTCCGTTTCGAACCGTTTTGGTTAAATTTTCACCCGGACGATTTATCAAACACAACAGCTTCCGGTGCGAAATAAACATAACTTTGACATTGGAGTCATTTATTCGCGGCAGACATGGCTGCTTTGACTTTAAATTCCATAAAACAAATAATGAGAGCAATGGTGGATAACCGGGGTTTCGACAGAGTCCTGAGCAAGGTAAACGATTAGTATTTAGTGACATTTACTTGTTAGTTTTGTGTGTTAGTGAGCTCAGTGTAACTCGGCTTCTGCTTTAAAACACGACTTAGCTAAGTTACTGTGCGCATTGCTGCGTTGTCGCTAACAGAATTGTGTTTTGTTCAGGTGGACGTTTTGTCTACCAGCCCCGGTAAGGTGGTATGTGAGATGCGGGTAGAAGAGGAGCACACTAACCGGGGCGGGACGTTGCACGGCGGCTTGACAGCCACCCTGGTTGATGTTATCTCTACCTTGGCTATCATGAACAGCGAGAGGGGAGCACCGGGGGTCAGTGTGGATATGAACATAACGTGAGTGTAAGCCTTAAAAAGCTTGGTTTTACAAGCAACTGCTCCCCCAAAATCTTGACACCACCTGTAGATTTACCTGTGTAATGTAGATTGACGTCTACTTCTCATATTAACATATGAAAACAACGATTGCAGTGCAGCTTCAGTTCATAAAGTCATGTCTAGATTCCTGTATTGTGAATTGTGTGGAATGAACCTTTACAAATTGGTAATACATGGGCCTGAGACTCAGGGCAGTTACTCAGAAAAATAATTGCACTCATATTATCTATTTTTCCAAATTACTCCTGTAATCTTAATTCCAGCTTAAAAAACATAAATCTAGTATCTTTAAGGTTTAATAATATTTTGCAGCATGCATCTTATGTTGGCTGTAGCTACGATTAAACTGTCTAGCATATTTATATTTTAAATCTTAATCTGCTAGTTAACTGTTCAGCCATTTTCTGTAAATTTTATTTCTTATAATTTTATTTTTGTTGACCTAAAAGTGGCTGTGTGAACATAATGGCTGTAACACTACTTAACTGAGCATTTAGAATACCACTGTAAATATATGTAGTGCTAGCTTGTCTTATAATAAGAGTGAATTTAAGCTAACGCAATGTATCCTCTTTTCTTTCTTTTTTTTTTTTTTTTTTTACCATTGACACTAACCTTGACCTTCAGCATCCAGTCAGATTGAAAATTAACTTCACAAACTACAAGTGACCTTAAAAAAAATGTCTTACAGGTACATGAGTGCTGCCAAGATGGGAGAAGACGTACTCATCACTGCACAGGTCCTGAAGCAGGGGCGGACCCTGGCGTTTGCCACCGTAGACCTCACCAGCAAGGCCACGGGGAAGGTCATTGCACAAGGAAGACACACTAAACACCTCGGCAGCAGCTAATCTGTCTCACCTCTGTGCCTGTCTGTAAATCACAAGTGTATATCTGTACTGTCAGAACTAAGGACTCTGAGCGAAGCTGTAAACATGCCTCTGTTTGTACATAGTTTGCAGATCAGATTTTTTTAAAATAACAAGTGGGTGCCACAACTCCATACTACTACTCACCACTGGTTACTTAATAATCTGTGTTGTTTCAGCTGTTACATTTTTGTCATGAGCAGTTGCCGAACAACTACTTATTATATAGTGAGAGTCAAGATTGATCTAACTAATGTATCAACGATTCATGCACGTGCAATAAAACAAATGGACAAAGAGTTATGCTTTCAGAATTTGCACTGTATTGGGATATGCTCAGCAGTATTGATTTGAGAACCAACAGAAAAAAACCCAGAAGTTACACGCCTTATACCCTTTTCAACTGAACACACTGAATCAACAAGGAGCAAAATTATATGTACTATGTGCTTCATATTCTTTGACAAGCGAGCCTGCAAAACCCAATTTTTAATTTGATGAGAATGGCAGCAAATTATCTTAAATTTTAGTAGGTCAAATTAAACAAAAATCAGTTAGCTTTCAGCAGCTTTTGTTAGGTATGTTAAACATTAAATATGTCACCATTTCAGTTTCTCACCAACCCACATCCCAAATAAAACAGAACATAAAACATCAGATTTCAGTAGCTTAAATGAATAGTGCATGAACGGCTTGAACGGTGAAAATTACCTTCAACATCTAACCAACATGTCTCAACTTTGTGTACAATGCCTTTCAAGTCACTCAAGATTTTAGCAAAGGCCTGCCTAGCATGTTTCAGAGGAAAGCAAATGACACCAAAACATCTTTAAAAGTCCAGCAAAATAACTAAGGCGGTTTATAAGAAGCAATACCTACACCATATGATTTGACAAATACTGTTCATCTTGTTATCTTTGCTTATACGGGTGCTTTAACACCTGTTCACATCTGTCCTTGGTCAAGAGATTGTGTAAAGTTGTTCTAGAAACCCCATTGACATTACAAACAAGCTTTAACAATCCTTTCTTATGACAACAAGGATATAAAACACGTCCATCTGAGAACCACCGTGAAGACCTGTGTATTGTTTGTTCCTGTTTTGATGCAACATAAAGAGTTCCTTCAATGACCGGTGCTGTTGACAGTGCGGCTCCAAGAGAACAACCAACCACTCAAAATCAATGTTCGTGCAGGTTCAAATGAACAAAAATGGGTGGATGAGGAGGAGGGATGAAGAGGAAGTAAAATTAAAAAAAATGGGGGAACCAATCCAAAAATGGCAGAGAGAAGAGGGGGGACATTGGGAGTGTGAGGGGGAAAAAAAAACAAGGATGGGAACTGAATCAGCTTCAGGTCAGGGAGGGGAGAACAAGTAGGGAACAAAAAGGAGATCCAAGCATAAGTTCAAATCTTTTAAAGGGGAAAGGGTGAGGATGAGTACATCAATTTGCTTCTGAAGGCTTAGGCAGGAGGAAGGGGAAAGGCTTTTCCCTGTGTAGCTGGGTGGAGCAAGAAGCCTTAATCAGGCATGTATGGGCGAAGGTGATCCTCGATGTCTCCCACACCCCAGCAGGTCAGCTGGTCCTGGGGTAAGTACAGGCAGAGGCTGCACAACTTGAAAACTGTGGCCTTGGTTTTAGGAGTCTGCCAGAAATGGACAGAGGAAATTTGTGTTAGGAGGCTGGCTGAGTTTTCAGCTCGGTACAATTACATTAAAAGTTCAATGCACTGACTTACCTGTAAGTGTTGTCTATCCATGAAGAGAAATACAGACTGAGTTGGGTTGTTCATGACCATTCCAGCCTTGTCTTTACGACCCAAAGCATGCAAGCACTGCTTCTCGTAGTCTCCATGATGAAATTCAAACTTGGCCTGTAAATAAGAGGACAGACTTGTGAGCCAAGAACTAGATTTCCTTACATCCAGAGTTGGGCTCGCTGATGCATCCATTTAATTTGCATTTTTGTCTTTGCTCAATGTGTCGAGTGTCTACTCATTTTCATAAATGTGCAAATATAGCTTTGCTGATGAAACTGTATTTAAAAACACAAATATGGCAGCCCAGCTATGCAGTTCTTTTGTTATTTTTGCTCTTCTATCTTTTGCGTATGTAGCTCTAATATGATTAAACCTAGTTTTAGATTTTATGTTTTAGTCACATTGTCCCCTCTCCCTAATCCAGGCATACAAATACATGGAGAAAGAGTTACATTTGAATCACAGTGACAACAGGCATCAAACATTTACACCCAAGTAATCTGATAGGTGCCAAGTTCTGACCTGAACAGGCCTAAAGGGTTCATCGTCGGCCCCCTTCCATCTGGAGAACAGCAGACAGACTATCTTCTCAATATCGTTGCGTGGCCAAAGGATAAAATCCATTTCCTGTGTGCAGCCTATCACATCCTGTGATGACATGAGAAAGAAGGGACAACACATTAATATTTAATATGACTACACCATGTCTTCGTCAGTCCATTCTCTCTTCAGACGGTTCACTGTCTTACCCTTCGCATTGACTGGTATCGGGGAGCGTGTAGTTGCACCACATCTTTTTGCAGGAGTTCTATCGAACTCTCGAGAGAGTAGCTGGAATCGCGCACACCTCGTAAGATGTTTTCTTCATAGTTGTTGGTCATCACTGGCACCACTTCAGCTACCTCAAAAAGTGCAGACTTCTTCTTCTGTAAGGACCAAGAAAAAGAGACACACATTTTAAGGGAAATAAGTTTTAATAGGACAATTTAAATGAGGAATTAATGTTTATGCAAATCACATGAAAGGATACAAGTGTGATTTAAAATAGTCTGCTGCGTTGACTCACCTTTTCTTTGAAAACGAAGGCTATATAAATCTTGAAGTCAAACTGATCAGCCAAAGATTCCCTTTTCTTCCGAAGTTGAGCTCGAAGTCGATTTCTTGTTTGATTTCTTCGTGAAGTTGGGTCCCCCATGGTTAGATTTTGATGGTAGTGTCTTCTCCTCTTGTGCAGTATATTTTGGCTACACTCTCTACTTCTGTATTTATACGCTGGATAAAGGATGGAGCTAGCTACCCTTTGCAGAAACAACGCATCAAAACTCTCAGCTAGATCTTCGAAATCCTAACTATGAACTGAAAAGGTCAACAAATCAGAAACAAAACTAAGTCATTTCAATTTCTTTTTTGTAAAAGGGCAGTATTGAGGAGGGGAATGGTCAACAAGCTAAGACTACATCTCCTTGATACTTGATCAGAAATCCATGTTTTAAGACATGACATTCAAGCCAAATGAGCTTTTTTTCAACCTGCCATTGACAAGGGATTACAACAGAGATTTAAATCAAACAGCAACTCAAATTTTCTTCTGTAAATGTTACTGAAATCAATAGAAACGGCTGCTACTTCAAAAACCCATACCGGTAATAATTTAAATTTTTTTTTTGCTAGTGAGATTGTGGACTACAGCAAGCAGACAAATATTCTATTATTTGGGTCATTTCAAAGTCCCTCATCCATGGCTGTCGTTTTGTGTTTGCTTCTCTGTAGAGACTGCGTTATGTGCGTGTTACAGACGGACTGGGGATACAGACGAACATGGCAGGTAAATACAGATGCCAGGAGATATTGGCACCGGGTAACATCGAAGACTACTGCGAAAGTAACTTGACATTTCCTTGACTTTTACTGCCACTCATTTGGCCCAAGGCCTGCAGCGCCGCCAGTGCTGATAGTCATGATGTGGGCGTATTTTTAGCACACTAGCTAAGGTGAGCTAGCAAGCTAATCTAGGCATTCACTTCCGACACTAACTAGTAGTGAACCAACGATAAAGCTACATCTTATCTTCTGAATGATTGGCTTAATCGAGGCCTATTTGTGATCGGCTAGCTAGCGTACAGTCATCTTTCCACGCGTTTACATTTTCTCGCTGGGTTCAACGTGACTGCCAGTGCTGTGAGAGTCGGGAGACTTGCTGGGTTCACGGACTAACTGTTTCTGCTTGTGCTCAGCATTTTAGCTAGATAGAATTCGCTTCAGTCGTGTCTTGTCAACAACTTCATCGACAAAAATCAGCCAGGGAATCGATAGCCAACCAACGACAAACGCTGAATGGCGAAATAAACTAAACAAAATCGCCCCCTTTCCACGTCTGAAGTTTCGAGGTGTTCGCTGCGCTTGTTTTCTTTCTCTTCTTTTCTTCAGTCGTCACAACCTCCGGCTCGCCCTGCCGCATGCCATGTCAAGATAAATCGACAATCCAGCTGAAATCCTCCGTTCTTTCAGTCGACGTGTGGCGTGTTCTGTCTCCCGGCGGGCCCATATTTAACGACGTGTCGTCCAACGTTGTTCCGTTTGGTTTCTTTGTGTGTTTTCGGGCAGCTAATAATGGCACATACGAGCTCGACGGTCCACAGCCTCCCCAAAATGGCTGCACAGTCAACTACAACGCTGTGACGTGTGTTGACATGTGACCGCACGAGGAGGAAAAAAAACAACAAGAAAAAAAGCCTCCTCGTGAGTGGCGCCTCCGTCACGTGACCAAGTGGGCGTATTTAAGCCCCTGGCGCGAGATCCGCAGAGAGAAAAGGGCAGGAACAGCAACGAGGTGAAACTGAACCGTGGTAAGTTGAGCTAACGTTTATCTAATTTAATATTGATTTAAACACCTCCACAGCTGCTGCTTATTTAGCATTAGCTCAGCTTTAGCTTGCTGTAAACGTAGCCTCCGAACATAGCTTGTATTTTCAATGTTAGCAGACTCACTTAGGCCTTTTACCGCGACTCTTCCTACACATTCATCGAAACATTTACTGTTAACCGCCTCTTTAGTCGTTTAAAATCACACATATACAGACTTTTTTTTCCAAATATGGCCACCCTAGGCGATTAGCTGCTTAGTAAGCTAGCATATTTGGCTATTTTCTCAAATGGGTGTCGCAACAAGGTGTCCTGAAGTTGTGTTAATTATTTCCTCCTCAGGTCTCTTGAACGAAAATGAGTGTCACTGGAAAAGTAAATCGTAGCCAACAGATGTCCAATGAGAATATAAATGTAAGTATTTAACGGTCTTCTGTTTGATATGTGTCTCCCCAAATGTATTGTAACTTATCAATTTCGGCCTGAGTTTCACTGAGTAGCACACAAATGCCTCCACTACCGTCTTGCCATTGTTTGTGTGGATGATTTCATCACGCCAGCCATTTTGAGATGAAATGACCCTTTAACAATATCTATTTGGATTACTCAGAACCTTTAAAAATGACATAGAATTGGTTTTGTTGTACATTGGTTTGTGCAGGATTTCTTTTTGCCTCTTCTGTCTTTGTATCCACCATGAGCCCATAATTTATTATACCAATTTCGTTTCAGTTGTAAATATTTATAGGTCGAAGAAGTGACTGCACATGATATGGATATTTTAATGGAGTAACAGTGAATTAGATTAAAGTTTAAACACTATAAATTCATAAGTTTTGTCTTTCAGGGCAGATAGTTTGCTATGTTACTGATTAAAGTCCACATAACAATTATAATAAAACAATTAATGGCTGAATTTAGTTTACATGCTCTCGGTCCTGGTTATGTACATGATACTCCTTGAGCAAACATCATTGAGTCAAAATGTCTGCTGAAAAGTGCCTGTGGGAGTGGGTCAAATCACAAGGACTGCTGCAGTGGACTGAGACTATAATCTCAGTATTGTGTAGAGTTACAAGAGGTTGTTTAATTGTATTGTCACAGTATTGAAGTTCAAATCTTAAGACATTCAGACTCTAAGTCCATTATTTTTGCCTGACCAGTGCTGTATTACTGCCGTTACATGTTGATTGCATGCCTTCTGCCATTTAAACAAAGTAAGTTAGTGTATAGTCCTCTACATAGCTGTACATAGTGGTCACATGCTCCCCCACAGTTCACAATCACCAAAAGATCACCTTTTATAGGCGGAAAACACACTTAACAGTGTTGTGAAGCTCTGGCCAAACATTAACAACCTGGGCTTGTTTGTCCCTCTGTAATGAGCCTTGAAGAGAAACTTTCCCACGGCTGTTGAAAAGAACTTGTGCCCTGTTCATACAAATGTGGGCCTGTTACACATGGCAGCAGTGTTAAGGCACTTTACTTATGCCCTCTCCCATGGTGACAGTGTAACTAAAGTAACGTGTGTGACGTGATGCTAAGCCCCGCTGAATAGAGGCTCTGAAAATGAGAACACGGGTCATGTCAGGTTCCCATGTGACTCAAATCTTAAATTTCTAAGGACTCATCTGGGAGGGGGGGGGGATAGGATCTCGCCCTTTGTTTTGTTTGCCATTCTAGTTTTCAGTAAATTGTGATGCGCAGATATAAGGTAACATGTTTTTAATGCCTTGCAGAGCTTTTTCACACCATCTCAGAAGACAATGGGACCCCCCAGGCAAACCCTGCAAGTCCTCAAACAGTCAGCTGTCAACAAAGATTTGGGGAGGTCGGCTCAGGTAAGTAGTGGCTTGGCGCTGGAAGTAACTTGAGTTTGTCTATACTGTCGATGGTTACACTGAATAAAGTTTGTTCTAGATGTTAATGGGATGGAACAAATGGTCTGCAGTCATGCTGTGTGGAAATGTGAACTGGCTTCTAAGTAAACTGATTTTCTTTTAGGCAGGAAAACTCAACCCCAAGCGGAAAAATTGGACAGCAGAGCAAACTAGAGGTACAAAAAGAGTGAAGGTAGAAGTCAAATCCACACAAACGGAAGAAGCTGACTGTTTACCAGATGGCATGACCCAGGAAGCGTATGAACTTATGGTCAAAGGTAAATATGTGTTCATACTTGATACCCTACATGTTGCTAGATTTACCTTTTCAAACTATTGAGTTTCATCTTGACCTTCTGCTGCTGTTGTAGAAACTCCTCCTTCTGCTTACTGGAAAGAGCTAGCCGAGGAGCGACGGAAGGCCTTGTACAATGTTCTACAGGAGAACGAGAAGGTGAGTTAATCACTGAGAGTCGGCTAATGTTTAGCGTTCTGTTCAACTGTTCCCACGCTCCCACTCGCTGACTCAACCTTATTTGGCTCCAGTCCAGCTGGCACTGATTTTTTTTAAATGCAGCTCTGCACCTAAATAATCATTGAAATCAGTTTAAGTTTTAAAGCGATTAAATGCAAGGTGCCTGTCCTGTAATGATGAACCTAATTTTTAATAGTCCACTAATGGAGTAACTTAGTTCATTTGACAGTTTTGTTCAGCGACTGTAGTTCTATTGTTGAATCCTAACCCTATGATTTATTTTATTTTTTTACTAGTTACACAAAGACATCGAGGCCAAAGATGAACAGATATCAAAGCTTCGGAGTGAAAACGAAGAGCTGGAGGAGCTAGCACAACACGTGCAGTACATGGCTGATATGATTGAGGTAGGCACCCTGGCATTAGAATTTGAGATGCATGGTATATTGGTGGCCAATGAGGAAGAGGATTTATTTTTTTATTCCATCAACAGAATTTTAGACTAATGATATCTGATTATGCAGACTAGAGATGATGCTTGAGGGGGATTTCTCTATCCTGTCATGGTTACTATTTGAGTAGAAGACTGATCTCACAGAGCAGAGGCCAGTGGGGAGAAGGTTTTATTATGCTCAAGTTGTCAGTCGGCTTGTTCAAGATAAGCAGAACTGATCAGCAGTGGTCGGCGCACAATGCATGTCAGATTTGACTTGTTAGTACTGTATCCGATTAAGGTTTTTAATTTCTGTAGTTTGAGGGACAGATCTGCTTAGCTGATTCTGTATATAAACTGATGTGGTGTTGTGGTGTCTGGAAACTATCACACTTCAGTCTTGCTTTTTGGCTCTACTGCTTGCTCTTGTCCACTGTCCTGCTGATTCAGTTAATCTAAAACAAGCCTATTGCTTGTTATCGATGAGTGCAGAATTCACAGTAATGGAGATGGTAGGAGTATCAACCACTAGCGGAAATGTAATGTATGACCACTATGTCTGCAGCAAGTTGCATCTCTGGTTACAGCTCTTAAGCCCATTGTGACATTTTGTGAGCACAATAACTTGATTGTAATAACTGTTTAATTTATAGTAGATAACCTGGTTTTAATGCCTTGTATTTGTTTGCATCCTAAATATTTGAGCATGATTCCACTATTCTGTAACCCTTAATACCATATATCCAGATCCATGTGTATTGGCTCATGGATAAACTGTAATTAAATCTGAAGCAAACTAGGGTACAGTGAGGGCTGTCACTTGATGTAAATTTGAGGTGTGTTGTCTTTCTAGAGGCTGACTGGGAAGGGACCCGAGAATCTGGAGGAACTGAAGGAGCTTGCCCTTGATGTGGACGAGGATGAGGACGCTGATCATGAAGAAGACGGCAGTGTAGGGGCAGGTCAGAGACTCAAAGAGGAGACCGATTACAGTCACAGTGATGCAGAGGAGGAGCAAACCTCAGACCACGAACAAGCAGGACCCTCAGGAGAACAGGAGTAACTTACAACTCTGCATGTCATGAGACTTCATATTTTTACCTGAGCAAGTTTTGACTGCAGCATGTTGTCGTCCATTTGAAGTAGATGGGACTTCAAAGAACATTTTTGATGTGCTTTCAACTTCACCTGCAGTGTAATATTTTTGCATGTTGAAGAGATGTTTGGTTTTATTTTAGTGATTTTTACCTTTTGCCATATTTATGAGGTCTTGTTAAGGTTAAAGATATTTAAAATCTAAGGGCCTTTGTGGGCATCATTCACAGAAGATATTTCAACATGTCACAGTAGGAATCTGTTGGAACTTAATTTAGTTTAAAATAATGTTTACAAACCAAACTATATCTCCCCACTGTGCCAAGTTAAAATGTTTGAGGTGATTTTGCTCAACAGGAAGGTGTTTAACATTTCACTGCTAGCCCTAGCAACGAGCCCTAAAGTGCTTTGTTGTACGTTGTAAAATTCAGATGTTACGGCACCGCTGTGTAAAGTTTATGTAAAATAAACCTTTTTTTAAAAAGAAGCATCTTGTGATTTTAATTTGTAAATGGTTTGTAGTGTCGCCAGTTTTGTAACTCATGACTGTCTGGGTATTTGGTTTCAGCACCTCCAGCTTTTGGAAGCTGGTTGTGTTGATGCAAAAGGTACTGTGTATGTTGCTGCCATTTGTGTTTTCAGTAAACAAATACACTTGTTAAAAGAAACAAACTGATCACAATGGGTCTAAAACTGACAAACTGCAGTGACTGGAACAGTTACTAAAGTACCATTTAGACCAGGGGTGGGCAATGCTGGTCCTTGAGGGCCACTATCCTACATGTTTAAGATGTTTCCCTCCTCCAACACACCTGATTCAAATGATCAGGATTGTTATGAGGCTTCTGCAGAGCTTGATGATGAGCTGATCATTTGAATCGGGTGTGTTGGAAGAGGGAAACGTCTACCATGCAGGATAGTGGCCCTCAAGGACCAGGATTGCCCACCCCTGATTTAGGCAGTTATTTTGGTTTAAGTACATTTACCTACATTTTTTTTTTTTTTTTTTAAGATTTATTTTTGGCTTTTCGCCTTTATTTGATAGGACAGTGGATAGTCGGAAACAGGAGAGAGTGGGGAAGGACATGCGGTAAATGCCCGAGGTCGGACTCGAACCCGGGTCAGCCGCTACGTCTCTACATGTGGGTCACGCGACATAACCATTAGGCTATCGGGGCGCCCCATTTACCTACATTTTAAGGCTAATGTTACCCTTTCCTATTACATTTAACTTGTTAAATTTACAAAGTTCACTGCTTTCTATTTTTGGTGAACTGTGCAGTAGATGGTAAAATCACAAATTGAAAGATGTGCACCACTGAACCTTCACTCCACCATTCCTCTCACAGCTCCTTAGGGGCCCAAGCCCACTGGCATTAAACCAGCTTTCTATAAAGTACTTGGATAAATGGCCTCCACCTTGACCCGTTACAACAGTAAAACACTGCTTGGACATAGTTGCATTTTATGTAGGTCCAGATCCAGTAGCACACTAGAATATACTGTTGCCAGTTCCACATGCTTTTGAAGAGCACTATAAAGCTACTCTTTCTTAAACATGCAAATTTAATGTTACAAAAGCATACACAAGACCTTTATAAAATGACCTTTTTATAGTGCCCTGCCTTTTATACTATACAGACCAAGTTTCTCAGCCAATGACTTGTCTTTAGTTTTAGTTGTTTTGGGGGAGAAGGTAAAACTGAGAATGTGGTTTGTCATGATTTTGTTTGTTTTTTTAACTGTAAAAACAGCTTTGGTTTAATCCACACTACCCTCTCCTGCCCATGTTAATAACTTTCCAGTATGTAGTGTGAAACAAGAACCCAGAACTTTAATATAAGTTAGACCTTATAAGTATCTGTATTTTACAACATGCTAGTTTTCCACTTTAAGTCAAGCTGAATTATGTTTTAGCATCCCCAGAAAGAAGCAATGTGACTCTTTCATCTTAGAATGAAACAATTCTAACACTTTACTATTAATGTTTGTCATTTAAATACCCTTGTCAGTAGGATAACCGGTCGAGGCCAACAGTCACTGATGGAGGCGTCTTCCTGCTAAGGTCTGTAATGTTTAACCTTCATAAAGTGCCTTGAGATGACCTATGCTATGATTTAGCATTACACAGTTAAAAGTGAAATGAATAATATAAAAAAAACAAAAAAACAATAAAACTTGTTAATGCATCATAAGGCCATGAAACGGAAGGTATTCTAATTAAAAGGCTAATTATGTGTCCCTTCTATATAGCGGTCAGTCCAGTAGTTGTATGTTTAAAGTATATGAACTATTTTAGCACGAGTTTTCTAATATGTCTGAAAAAATCTCACCTTGTTTCTTGAGCTGTCTGTTGAGTAATATGCAGTGATTGTCCTTGCTGTGTTTTCATTATCAAATGTCTACAGAAGGTTTGATTGTTTTCACTTCACAATTTGAATTTCTCTATTTAAATCTAAGCATTGTTATAAAACACAATGCTTATATTTACAATGATATGCATTTTTCTTGAGTGCATCTAAAGGTAGGTTTGGAATTAAAGATTAAACAATTAAAAGATCTGAAGTATAAACAACAAAAAGAAATAGTTAATCTTCACACTATATTCATAAAAGATAATAGCGTAGCATTTAGCGTAGGCCCTCTATGCATGGTGCTTATTTGCAGTATAAAGTTGATCTAAAATCTCACTAGGAGTATGAAATCCATAGTGCTAACAAAAATGACAAACACTGACCCGGAGAGAAATTAAAAACACCCACAATTTTGCCATTTTAATTATGCAAAAATAAACTTTATTGCAACTTTTGATGAGCAGAAGAAATACTGCTAACCACAATGGAGAAGTATGCAACCAGATGGATCAGTACCGAAGCTATGTGACCACAGAGATGGATAAGTTTCAGTTTTAGCAAAGTGTACCAAGTTATTCTTAAAACCAGTCTCTAAATAATTAAACGTGCACATTTTTGCCAACTTGTACTTTGTGGTGATTAAGAATCGAACAGCCCACGAATTAACTTATAACACTGGTCAACAGCAAGGTTGTTAAAAGAAAAATAATCACAGACGCTGAATGAGTGGGTGGATTAGATACTCGATCAAAATACTGCAATGCTATTCACATCATAGAAGAAATTAAAGTAACTGTTGCTTAAAATTTGGACCATGTTTTGCAAAAAGGCTGTATAGAAAAAAAGTAACACCATCTTTAGCTTTTAGTAATAACGTCACACATTTACAGATTATAATACAAAACAAAAAAAAATACATTTCATAAAAATACTACCACTTGTTTTGAATCAGTATGGCTTTTGGACTGTGCAGTTACAACCAAATGTAACAAGATCCATATATCGTGGATTTGTCTTAGATTTTTTTAAGTTGTGCTTTTAAAGATAGGTCTGAGGGTTCAGGCCAAAATGCAGATGTTGTATTGAAAATACATTCTCCTTGATGAGCTCTTATTAAAAGACAATTTTAAAATCAAATTTTCCTTTGGTTACAGTAAATCTTCTAGGTAATAAAGTAACATCTCTAATATATAAATGTCCCGTTATTTTGGGGACCTTTTTAGGGAAAGAAAAAACTATAATGCTATTAGCAAATCTTAATCTTCTTCAAAATAATAATTATTCTATTATAATTAATTCAAAATAATTTCCAATTAAGCATGAGATCAGTTGCATGGTAAAAACACAGAGGCCTTTTTTTTTTTTTAAACAAAAGACAATATTTCAAATACTAGACCTGAAAATAGAACATAAATATACAATTAATTTACATAACAATGTCATCTGCACTACTACAGTATAACTCCAAAGAATATTAGAATTACAAGGAGTAAATAATAAATAGGATTTGTGAACATATGTGGTGAATTTTTTGCCGTCGTGCACTCGCACCGGACTCAGTAGTACAGTTGCAACGAGAAAAGGTTGGAATTAGATGCTCAGCTTGAGGCCGGTTTTCCCACATTGCAGCTGGAATGCAGGGAAACAAAGCCGACCCAAGACGTGCTGAAACTTCATTCTGCAGCTTCTCATAATACAAGCTTCATTTCTGATCCTGCGTTTAGCTCACACGCTGACGTACGAATGTGCAGTTAGCCAAATCTGCGGCTACATCTATCCTCAGCCCGTCGGATCCTCCTCTCTGTACAGTTATTGAGAAAGTGCGTTCTCACAAACTCCACAAACTTATTGCCCTCGACTGGCTCCTGATCTGGTAGGGGGGAAAAAATACATTTACAAAAGAGCATCCGCCTGCTCGATCCATTTCAAGGCTCAAAAGGTCGATATGAAACGGGCTTCTCGTGTCAGCCAGGTGCAAAAGAATCACATATGTACAGAAAAATTGCACTTGTTAAACTGCAAGTATGAGAGAACTCAGACCTTAACTGCTGAGTGAGTGAACCTTGGGCACTGTGCTGACCTTGTTTTGCCTCTTCACACGGAGACTGTAAACTGCTCGGGCTTTCTAAACTTGCTTCCTCTCCTAAGCCTGCCACAAACACACATCTTTCAACCATACAAGAATCCCTGAAACTCAAATGGAACGTACAAGAAAAACAGAACTTAAATTACATTTTTTGAATACAAGCACATATATTACACCAGCTGTGTGTAAAATATGCCATATTTACAAGCCTTACGACAGTGCAAAATCTTCCGAAAGCGCCAGGAAACATTTCTAATGCAAAAAACCACCAACTAAAACATGTTACAGTGATTATACAAAGATCGTAGTAATATTGCGTGACACTGTAACAATCGAGATGATTATTAATCAGTGAGTAAGTGATATAAGTGTTGTGTGCAGTGGCGAGAGAGGATGTCTGAAGGGTGAAGATGCTCGGTTTCCACAGTCTTTGGAGCATCTTTGTGTGTCCAGTCAAATTCGTGCTTTCCAGTTTAACTTAATGCGACCGGTCTGCCTGGCTCAGAAAGCAGGGTAAGGAGATGGAGGAAGGGGGTGGAGGGGAGTGTCCAAAATCAAGGGTGAGACAAGAAGTGAAAGTGTGTATGCAGGAGGGTTATAGGTTGTGTGTCCAAAACAGTTTGTTTGGTGTTAGTTTCTCTTCTAGGAGGCAGTATTAGTGAAAACAGTGATTAACTGTGGCGCTGTGAAAAAAGTCTTTGCCTGAAAAGCAGATCATTAAACAGATCGGCCACGAACAGCCCTGTGAGATGTGCAGCGTGGCGGGTGAAGCTGAGGAGGCAGCGTCGTCCACGGAGGTCGGGCCGGGATGCAGTCTGCTGTGTTTTTCAGTGGCATGGTGGCTCAGAAGGCAGTGGTGACGGCGTTTCCTCGCCGCGTGCCCAGACGGATCATTTCCCCCGGCACTGTGTCGAGCTGCTCGTAGGCCAGCCGTCCCTCCTCGCCTGCAACAGTGGCGATGAGACGCAATGTTATTTCAAAGCAGTTTTCATGTAAGGACAAGTAACTTGCTGTGTCCTAAATAGCTGTGGTATCTCTGCAGTATTGCAGTGAAAAATCAGCGCATTGTGAGTAAAAACATCCAGTAACTTCCTGGGATTCAGAGGGTTAAAGTCTTCAACTTGTTGCTGTAAGGTGCATGGTGCCATTTGTGTATAAAATGCAAATTATACATAATGATTTGTACAAGTGGAGCAACCTTTCATTTCCATGAATTTGTTACTCACCAAATGTGAGCAGGGTTTCTATGGCGACGTGGCGGAGCTCCTCGTCGGCTGAATCACACAGCGCTATCACCGCCCTGATGCTCTCCACCGCCTACAGACGGACAGTTAAATGAGGTAAGTCTCTGAAGAGCGTACTTGTCAAAGCACACAGGGGATACAAGAATTTAATGATCCTCTTTTTATTACATAAATGTAAAACTGCTGTTCCATGATAAAAACCAGCAGCTACAGATAATGTGAGCTGACACTGACCTGCAGGCAGCTGAGCGCTGAGCAGGCGGCCCTCTGGCTCTGAACTCCAGCCTCTGACAGCGCCTGGGTGTAGCACTCCACCGCCTGCAGACAACAAACATTCAAATGAGACCTCTCTATGTGAAATGGCATAAACGGTGCACATGCTCTGTTCTGTTTAGCACTACTCACCCGGGTCCTGAAGTGCCTGTTTGATGCTCCAGAGGAGAGGTAGTCAGCTGCTGCCTTATTGACCTGAGGGTCCTCTGCAGTGAGCAGGCAGGCCAGAGCCCTCAGGGTGCTGTTTCTAGGCCAGAGAGATGACAAGGGTACCTCCTCCAGCTCTGCTAGACACCGAGCACTATTACCACTGCACAGGACCTCAGCCAACACCTCTGAGGATGAAGCAAAGGCGGACACAAAGGTTAAACCAAGGATAGAACCACTGTAGAGTAATAAAGTCTTTCTGTACTCCTGGCATGAGCATGGTGCTGCTTGGTGATCTTATTTAGATATATAGAATGTCTATAACAACAAGTACAAATCTGATTCTAAAAAAAATCACAATTATTGTAGTTTAACCATCTTTTATTCTTTAACATACTTAAATGGACGCATATAATCAGCAGCTCATCTGCATTTTCTCTTTGTCATGTCTTGGTGGAAGGCTTTTCTGAGCTGCCACCATTTCAAGAGTGGCTATTTTATGGTGGTTCATTGACGTTATAGGTTTGGATGCATGCACACAGAAAATCCTGTTTTGGTTTAACCCTCTGAACTCCAAAACCAGCTGGCAGGTTTGATAAGGCATAGAATATTACACCATTAATGGTAGCTAGAAACTGTAAAAACTGAGAAAAGTATACATTTTAACTTTTCAATGGTCATGAACTACTCACCTGTGACCACCTGTGCAATCAAGGATCGACCAAATCTAAGCTTAAAATCGTGATGTTTCATTAAAATCACTTTATTCTACATGTCTTATGTAAAAAATAAACCATTTGCACAAATCAGATTCTGTAAAAGACGATAAATTCTTTGGTCCTCAGTGTAATAAGGAAGGTATCATGGACAAAAATTCAGGAACTATTCAACTGAACTGCAGGCTGTGTTTTCACAGAACAGACGGGAGAAAAGTCACAATTTTCCCCCAAGTATTGGTAACACTTTTGGGCACTTGAAAAAAATGTTGTACAGGTAGATTCAATCAAAGAATTCAACTTTTTTTTGTCTTATAATATATATGGCATTAAAACGGTGTAATATTGCAGAAAAGACATTTTTGTCCAAGCTTAAAGTCTAAATATTTCATCAAAATCACTTTATTCTACATTACTCATTTAAAAAT
>OMNN01084094.1:0-98693 GCA_900302755.1 Chromis chromis | reverse complement strand
GCGTGGTACAGGCAAACCATCTTGCCAGGACTGCAGGCACAGGTGATGCCAGACAGGTAGCAGGTGGTCCGACACTTGCAGCACTGCCGCTCCTCGTCTGGGAGCACCTCGTAATCAACTTGTCGAGACTGCACCACACCCTGGGGACACAAATTCACAGTCATTAGAGCTGCTGCAGAGGAGATGGAGCAGCTAAATGTCACATCTGTGCACACACAAAAAATCTTGTGCACTATTCTTACTTTGATTTGCACCCATTTTCTCCATCTTTACTCGATTTTTCTTCAAGAAATGGCGCAAGGGTTTGCAAAACTTAGGAAAACATTTATTTATTTGTTGTTGTTTTGTTTGTTTTGGGAAGAATTTGGAATTTATCAGATATTTATGAAACGTTAGAACCCTTAAATTCAAATGGTTAGGAACAGCAAGTTTGAGACCATGGAATAAGGAAAAGACACACACAACTACACATACATATACATATATATATATATATATGTATATGTATGTGTAGTTGTGTGTGTCTTTTCCTTATTCCATGGTCTCAAACTTGCTGTTCCTAACCATTTGAATTTAAGGGTTCTAACGTTTCATAAATATCTGATAAATTCCAAATTCTTCCCAAAACAAACAAAACAACAACAAATAAATAAATGTTTTCCTAAGTTTTGCAAACCCTTGCGCCATTTCTTGAAGAAAAATCGAGTAAAGATGGAGAAAATGGGTGCAAATCAAAGTAAGAATAGTGCACAAGATTACGAGGATTCAGCCGTAAAGAAACGTCCTAATGTTCAGTATATGACTATCAATCATGGTAAGCAAAGTGTTAAGCAACTTGACATCTGGATAACTGAATGTGGTTTTCCCAGTGTGGTCAGTTTCAGCATTAGACAACTACAAACTCTTTAAGAGCTACACTCAAAAGCATAAAAGTAGGAGAATGAATGTGTTTAGATCAGACTGAGATGCACATTCTAGCAAAGCTCACACGTTAACAGGAGTTTCACAGTTTGATAGTCGTATACCATTAATGATTTATCATCTGAATGCTTTGAACTTTTGAAGACATTTATCACAATTAAAGATTTACACCAGGAGACTTTTTTTGTGTGTGCACAGATGTGACATTTAGCTGCTCCATCTCCTCTGCAGCAGCTCTAATGACTGTGAATTTGTGTCCCCAGGGTGTGGTGCAGTCTCGACAAGTTGATTACGAGGTGCTCCCAGACGAGGAGCGGCAGTGCTGCAAGTGTCGGACCACCTGCTACCTGTCTGGCATCACCTGTGCCTGCAGTCCTGGCAAGATGGTTTGCCTGTACCACGCCCAGGACCTCTGCTCCTGTCCTCGTAGCAACCTTACACTCCAGTGAGTCTTCAGTAACCACAACAACTGAACACACTCACCTCTGAATTTTAAGTGGTGAATCATGATTTATCGCTGCCATGAGGGATCTTCATCAGCTGAACTGCCTGTTAAAGACAACTTACTTTAAGAGAGTCTTGCATCAGACTTTTCCCAGATGTTAACCTCTTTCATACTGCAGAAATAGATCAACCATTCACAATGTTTCTTTTACTAATAATAGACTTTAATTTATCACAGTTTCCTTCTGCTTAAGGCCTGATTGACATTTTATTCACAGCAAATTTAAGCAAGCATGCACTTTAACTACTTTTGTTAGGAGGGGAGTTTGTTACTTCATATTAAAAAGCGACAAATGACAAAATCAACATGGTGTATTCACTGCCTTTATTTGTGTTATTTTCTGCAGTTTCAAGTTTGCACTGGATGAGCTCTACCCCGTGATGGCATCAGTGAAGCTGCGAGCAGAGTCATATAAAGACTGGGTCGCCAGTGTTCAGGACATTGTGGAGAACAAAGGAAACAAGAAAAGAGGTGCATAAAATTTCTGTTCAACACATCCTTTTATTATACTTCTCTGTCATTTTAGGGAGGTGTTTAAACATCGACTTAGTGTCTGTGAATCTGCTCTCAAATAATCTGTTCTGTTCTCTGGTCAGGTTTGGAGGAGCTTCACAGTCTAGTGGAGCAAGCAGAAACAAAGGCGTTCCCTCAAACCAGCCTCCTGGATCAGCTGCGTACAGTCGCGTCAGAGGCTGATAAAGTGGCTGTGATGGCACAGCAGCTTCTCAATGGGAAGAGGCAGACGAGGTACTACAAAAATAGATCTGACATATACAGCACTGCTTGTGGCTCCAGCTGTGTTGCTATGAACCATGACGCAGGAAGTATCCATCCATAAACCTCAGCCATGCTCAATCTATGTCAAAATAAATCACATTGGATGTCACATCATTATGTGATGGCGCATCAGTGATATCATCTTCCTATTGTTCTCCAGCTTGTGTTTTCTGGTGACAGTGTTCAGTACGTTTTAGTGTTGACAATGTGTAGATTGATTTTTTTATTTTCAAGGTGCCAACATCACAATTTTAAGATCAACTTTCATTTTGTTTCCTGGTCTGTTAAGCAGTTTAATTGGTGTTTCAGGTACCGTTCTGGAGGAGGAAAATCTCAAAGCCAGAATGAGCTAACAGCGGAGGAGCTGAGGTCCTTCGTCCAACAGTTAGACAATCTGCCTTGTAGCGTCCGACAGGCTCCTTTGCTCAAGGTTAGTGAGATTATTTTCAGAATCTTGAGAATTATTAAGTGAAGAGCTTCGATATGTGGTAGTTTTTCAAAAAAACCTTCTCCGTGCCCTCATTCTTTCACATTAAAGACTCTTCTTGTCCCACAACACTACATAAACAGACATTCTGGCTATATGAAGTTACTGAGTTTTACAAAGTAGGTTTGATGTGGTATTTAAATGTCAGTTCCCAATGCCTGTTCGATGTGACCTTCAGGACCTGTTGACCCGGGTCGATGACTTCCAGCAGCGAAGTGAGCGTCTCCTCTCTGATGAGTCACCCAGCCCGCTGGAGCTGCAGGACCTGCTGGATGTGAGTCTGGGCCTGGATGTGGAGCTGCCACAGCTGCCTCTGCTGAGGGAGAGACTGGAGCAGGCTCGCTGGCTGGAGGCCGTGCAGCAAGCCAGCAGCAGGCCCGACAGCCTGTGTCTGGACACCATGAGGAGGCTGATAGACCAGGGTGTGGGCCTGGCTCCTCACAGCTCCGTGGAGAGAGCTATGGCTCGTCTGCAGGAGCTGCTGACGGTGTCGGAGCAGTGGGAGGAGAGAGTGCTCAGCCTCATGGAGGCCAGGTGGGGAAACAGAGCTTCACTGGTGCTTAACACCCGGATCGTGATGTTTTTTTATGATCAAATGTTAACGCTAGTGTTGCTTACTTGAGTGTTAATTTACCAAAAAAAAACAAAACATAAACTACATATTGAGTGATGACAAATGCAAATGGTTATTCAAACACCCAACCCCACCTACCTCTTACTTGCTCTGAATGTCAGTCTCTGAAACATGCAAGAGCTTTTCTCTTCCATAAATTAACACTTCTGATACTAAGCAGAATTTAAAAAACATCCCAGGTTGGTTGCACCTTTGGGCTTATTATAACTTAATTAATATACAGTGTATTTTACAACTGTGAAATCCTATTTTGTGTAGTGTAAAAATGTGAAATCAGCTTAAACTTCAGACAGTGCAGAGTGAAATGTGCCAAGTCTGCAGAGCTGGATCATGGTGGATAAAGAGGATCATGGTGTTGTGACAGTACTTAACCCACTGATGGCTCCACAGAGACTACACACTGAAATGATCTGATGTTTTTTTTTTAATATGTTGTACAATTGCTGTTAGAATGGATCTATCTTCTGTTTTCATCAAGGATACAAAACCTGAATACATACTCTGTTTTTAACAAACCTCATTTGTCTCCACAGGCCGTATCACAGCATAGAAACACTTGATGCTGCCCTACAAGAAGTAGAAAACATCCCTGCTTATCTGCCCAACTGTTTGCAGCTGAAGGACGTCATCAGCAAAGCCAAGAAATGGCTTCATGAAGCTGAAACACTCCAGGTGAAATACACTTAAACTAAAGTCATACTGAGTGTTTTCAGAGCTTAACACTTAGACAGAGATGGTTCAGTTTGAATTACTAATCTTGTTTGTGCACATATGCAGCTTGGGGGACGTATTCCTGTCCTGGACAGCCTATCTGAGCTGGTTCTCAGAGCAGAGGGGATTCCAGTGAGGCTTGACCCGCTGAGTCGACTGGAGGCCCTCATCGGTGACGTTCAGAGCTGGAAGGAGAGCGCAGCGAAGACATTCCTACTGAAAAACTCCCCTTTCTCTCTCCTTGAGGTAAATGGAGATAATATTAGGTGTGATTAATTTTATATCTGTATTCTAAATGTGGCTGTTAAAGATAATTTGTGTTGTTGCCTTGTTTTCAGGTCCTCTGCCCAAGATGTGATGTAGGGTCTGGACACCAGAAGTCAAGATATAAAAAAGTGAAAGAATCTACACAGATCAATAAAAAAGCTTCAATAAAACTGGACTCTGTATGTGACGTGGAGAGAGCTCTTTCTGAGAGCAGGGACTCTGCCTCTGCTGTGAGTATTATCTCTTTCTCTCATAATTATATCACACTATAGTTGGGGTTGAAGAACACGTGACTGTGACCAGCAGTGTGTTATTGTTAAAAAAAAAAATGCTGCTTAAAGAGTGACTCAAAAATCTGCTCGTTGAAATGGTCACCTCAAGAGTCAATAAAAGCTTGACATGGTCTCAGCTGTCTCAGTAAGCATTGCTCTGCAGAATTTACATACTGCCGTGTTTTCTTTTGTTGGCTGTTTAGCTGATGAACTCTTTGTGGTTTAAGTAGTAAAACATTATGACAGAAGATTTTGCTGTCATCTCCTCCCAGACAGCCACAGCTTCTTCTCTTGTGTCACACTTTCACTTTGTCAGAGTGCGTTTGAAAGGGAGGCGGGGAGGGGTGACAGCCGTTAACGGTAACAGAAAATTCAAATTAGAGATGAGTCATGTTACTGGCTGCATTTGAAGCAGGAAGTTTTACATCCAGTCACAATAATGTCGTTAACAAATGAATCAGACAATGCACAGGCAATTTAGTGATATCTGCAGTTGTAGTGTTGAGTCCTCTTTGTCTGAGACAGGAGGATGTTTGGCTGTCAAAAGATAAAACATTGTATTTTTGTAATATTTAAATTCTCCACTCTAAAGAAATTACATAAGCAGTTTTTAAAACAGTAAGGTTAGAAACATGTCCCCTTTCTTCTTAACTTTCCAGAATTATAAACTTGTCATTGCAAAAGCTGCCTGTGAGGGCAAAAAAAATCCCAAAATGTAATGTGGCAGACAGAAAGCAACAGGAAAATGTGAGAAAAATGCCTCAGAAAAGAAACACAGAAACATAGTCGCTCTTTTACTTACTTAATTATTGTTATTTGTTATTCTTATTTTTCTTGCACTTCTGCTATTTCTTTCTCGTGCTGCTGTAACAATCGAAATTTCCCCCAATGGGGGATCAATAAAGGAATATTCTATTCTATTCTATTCTATTTTATCAGTCATGCCAGAACAAGTGTGGTTAAGTTGAATACACAAGTAAAAAAAATAGACATAATCTGGTTGTTTTTTAACTTCACCTAATTTTCTCTCCTCACAGATGACCACTCTTGCAGAGGTTCGACAGAGAGAAATGGAGATCTTGTTGGCTCTGAGGTCTTCAAATGAGTCCAAGCTTCTTCCTGCTGAAAACTGTTGTGCACTTAGTGTTTGTGTTTGCCAAAAGGCCCCGTCAGGTGCCATGGTGCAGTGTGAGCTCTGTCGAGACGTTTTCCACTGCGGCTGCGTTACGACGACCGCAGACCTCGAGTACGGCCAAGCCTGGCTTTGCCCGCTTTGCCAGCGGTCGAGGAAACCTCCTCTGGACAAGGTCCTGCCGCTGCTGGCTTCGCTGCAGAGGATTCGGGTTCGCCTGCCAGAAGGAGACGCTCTGCGCTTCCTCATCGAGAGGACGGTTCGGTGGCAGCACAGAGTCCAGCAGGCCTGCACAGAGGGAGTGCTGGAGAAGGTGTCAGAGATGGTCAGTGGAAAACATATTGTAACTCTGTAAATACAGTTGATGACTTATGAATGTAATTCAGCACCAGAAAGCCTGTTTACTTCTCTAAGGATGTTGTGATGCTATATGGTATTGTAGACACACCGGACACTGTCAAGCATTTACAGCTATTGATTGTTCTTTATTGTTTCAGGGGAGAGTCGGACCCAGAATGACTTCATGTCTGACTCAGGAAATAAATGGGTCATCGTTTCATACGGAGCACCAGTCTGTTCCACTCCAAGGTCAGTGTTAAAGGTTTTGCTGTAACCAAACTCTGCATTCTCTCCTTTAGTTCTCTTCTGAATTCTCTGATGCTCATCATATCTGTTACAGGACTCGGTCCTGAGCTGGAGGAGCTGATGGTGGAGGGATTCCTGCTGCAGGTCACTCTGCCTGAGACCGAGCAGCTGTACAGATACCTGCTGTACAAACTGGTCCCTCTGCACTCACGTAGCACCCCCAGCCCAGAGCAGGACCAGCAGTCTCCAAGAGCGAGCCCCCACCACCACAAGGTGAACACAAACACAGCCGAGTCTACCTCTTGTAGATGACATTGCACCTCACACCTCATGCTGTATGCTGTCATTATTGTTTACCCTTAATTAAGTCAAGCTTTCAATTTGTAATTTGTATGTAGAATGGAGTGTCCAGTCTGAAAAAGGAGGCGTTGAACGGTCAGAGCAAAAGGACCAAGCGGCGTAAGGACAGCTCCGACTCTCAGCACAGCGAGAAGGCCAAGAAGTGTCGCAAGAAGAAGCCCAAGAAAAGCAAAGAAAGGAGTGAAGAATTGAAGAGGAACTGTTCTCCCTCACACACAGTGTCTGATCCTGCTCTTTCAGACTCAGAAGAGGACTATTCACTGTGTGCAGCACCGTGGTGCAGAGAGCCAGAGGGCGACGAGGTTCGTGTCATCAGTCTGCTTCACACAGAACATTATGTGCAGTATTTACCTGATCTGATATCTATATTTAACTAAATATTGCTCTTGTTTTGCTGAGATTAACAGTGAAAATGCTATAAAACACTATTTTCCCCTGATCTTGCTCGTTTCAGGTAAACTGGGTCCAATGTGACGGCAGCTGCAATCAGTGGTTCCACCAGATCTGTGTCGGACTGTCTGCTGAGCGAGCAGAGAAGGAGGACTATATTTGCATAAGCTGCACACAGCCAGACTACGACCGAGGAGAATGAAGACCAAAAAGTGATGTTGAAGGATCAGCAGTTTTGTTTTTTTTGCAAGCCGCAGCACTTAAGTGCACACCTGAACTCTGTGTGTCCTGTGGCTTCTCCCCTTTACCTTCTGGCTTGCTCTCAGTGAACATGGTGCTATTTCCTTTTCCCCCAGAGTTACTAAAGACTTCTGTCACTGTTTTTTGTCACATGGCTGGTTTTTCAGCCCATCAACTAATCCTTTCTGAAACTTTCCAAGACTTGATGCAGATGTGGTAAAATGTTTCAAGAACCAACAGCGCAGGGATTTTTCAACCAAAAAAATGTCAATTTGACATTTTGGAACAGTTTTTTTCTTTTACATGCATCTGAACAATGTGAAACTTTTCTTTCTCTTGTAGAGTAAATATTATTTATCTAAGCAATAGCTGAACAGATTAATTGAGGTTCCGTTTTCACCTGAGCTATATTTGTGCGTAGAAATACTTTGATAAATGCCTTCCTGAAGCAAAAACCCTGAAGAATTCACTTTATGAATCCTATGATATTACACAGTTCACTTAAAATTTGTGTACACCGCGAAGCAGAAGGGGATCAGTGATCCAAAATGTGCAACTGTTTGCACCTGATAAATTGCTCACATCTCTTAAAATCACTGACTTTGATATGAAGTCAGGTTTCCGTTTTGCGCTGTCTGCAGAGGAAAACAAAAGTCCTGGATCCTTTGTTCCTGGAGTTGGGCGAGACTTGATTATGCTCACAAACTGAGAATGAACTGTCCGACATCAAAGGAATGTACATTTTATTTTAGGGTGGATTTTCCCTTTATGGTTGAGGATGAAAATATTGTGTTGGACTTAGATTTAACACAGACTGTGTGATTTATTTGCCACGGGTATATGACCTTTTTCCTGCTCCTTTGAGTAAATAATATAATTCATATGTTGCAGTTTGCATTATAAAAATAAAACGTTTGTTCCCATACGACCAGACTCGTCAATCGTCACAGTGCTGAATGCCAGACATATAAACCAGAGTGTTGATTAGGATTTCATGTTATGTCGCACAGCAGAACTTCCTCAGTTGGTTCTCATGAACTGATTGGATTCTCCAAACCGGAAGAAAGTTTGAAACTTCAGAGCCAGTGGATGACTTCAAATACACCAGGACACACAGCAGGACATGAAGCGAGGTCACAAAGTCACTTCACCCCTATCAAATGTGTTTACAGTGGTGACCGGTGATCTGAATACTTTTCAGAAATGATTTCACAATGAATTTCTGCTGCTTCACTTGACCACTTTCCAGTCAGGGAGCTACAAACCTGATGATAGATTTTGTCAGAGGCTCACCTCCAGTCCTAAGGTCATCCAATAGTCAAACGGTTGTAAAGTTAAACACTTTAAACAACCTGTATCAATGTGTCCTTATTGATTTCAGCTTTCTGCAGTATAGCGTAAGTACTTTTGCTATCATGCACTCACTTTTTGCACATTTGCAGGATCTTAGGCTTCAGTAATGTATGTATGCAAATACAGAAAAGCTTGTTCTTTCACATCCTGAGCAGCGATGCCACCTGCTGATTTACATGTCAAGAGCTTTTTTCCCTGTGCCTTGTTCTCTCTTGCCTGGCTGTAACGTTTGGATATGGAGAGACGGGTTCTATAAACGAGAAGATGTGTTGGTCAATATAGAGTAATTAGCATTGAATATGTGTACATATTTTTATTTTAAATGGTCTCACTGCTCCCTGTAAGGTTGTTATCGACATCATTTTACAGAGTGTTAGATACACCTTGTTAACTCTAATGCAGCTTAATACAACAGACCTGCAGTAAATGCTTCCATTTTGAAGCTCACAATGTTTATTTTCTGTTAAAGGAGGCCTTTTTTAGAGAGATATGAAGTTTGTGTGTGACAGTTGTGCTGATTTTTTTCCTGTTATTTTATACTCTTGGTTTTTAATCACCCTGCTGTGTTGTATTGATCAATTGCCTGATTTCACTTAGTTTTCTTTTTTCTTCTTGTTTTTGTAGTTTTACATCTTTTTTTTTTTAATTTGGCCAATATGCTTTACCTTTAATATCCTGCCCATATACGTGTCTTTACGTGTTTTCATCCGTGTAGCCTCCTCTCTGCATAACTTTGTGTCTTCTCTCTTGTAGTTTGTCCTCTCTTTGCTCTCTCTGCCTGTACCTCTCTGCAGCAGCTGCACAGGCCTGATCTGCAGTTACTGCTCCCACCAACCTGTCTAGTCTTTATGTTCTCTTGTTTGTTCTATGTTTTTTCTTTCTACCCTTTACCCTCACTCTAACCAGTCGAAACAGACGTCTGCCCTCCCTGAGCTTGGTTCTGCTGGAAGTCTCCCCCTGTAAAAAGAGAGTTATTCCTCTGCACTGTCACCAATAGGCTGCTCATATGGAATCTTTGTATTTATTGGGTTGTCCGTGTACACTTTTGTTGGGTTTTGACTTTAGTTTTATATTAGTCCGGTAAATCTCTATAATTTCTAATTCTGTTGGGTCTTATTATAAGATAAGATACGCCTTTATTAATCACACAGTGGGGAAATTTGCAGTGTTACAGCAGCAAAGATAGTGCAAGGAAATGAAGTACAAAATAATAAGTAAACAAAATAAACCAAGATACACATAAGTATTAATTATAGAAATAACATTATTGCACGTGCCAGTGGTATTGCAGATTCTTTCATAAATGAAAATGATATGATATTGACATAAGTATTAATATTGCACAGGTTATCTATATCGCACAGATTTAATGTAAAGTAGAAAAATACCTATGTTACATATGCTCTAGATATGTCTAAGAAATAATAATATTGCAATTTATTTATTTATTTATTTATTATGTATTTAAGGCAGGTTAATTTCAATCATTTTGTAGGGTTTTAACTCTAAGATTATAATTATTAAATTAAATTCACTGTAGGATCTTAACCTTAATAAATAAATGAATAAATAGGTAAATTTGCAACATCAATGTTATTTCTCTACCTGAAAGTACTTTGACTGCTGTTTTAAATGTGCTAAATAAATAACTTGACTCATATCAGTGGGGGCAGTTAGAAATACCTCTCTAGTTTTAGCTGGTATTTGATTTACTGTAATAATTGCAATAAAATCCAGTTGGCCAGTGTAGTGTATATCCAACTAGCTTTATTGTTTCTCAGGTGTTTAATTTGCCATCATTATTTTTGCTGTTTTCTTAGATGCACGAGTCTGGCTTTAACAATGTTTGGTTAAATTATTGTTGTATTTGTTTTTTCCTTACATTACAGGCTGAACAATTTCAAGTTAGCAGACTGAACTGAACAAATCAGACAGTTGAGCCTGACAGTCTGTGTTCAGGGTGTTAACTTCCCTCGGTGGGCGTGGCCTGCAGCTCGCCATTTTCCTCCTGTTGTTGTTAGCCTGCTAGCTAAACAAGCTAGCTGCTTCATGCATCCTCGGCCGCTCAGCATCAGCAGCGGTAAAAACAAGTCACAGCAGCATTAAAAAAAAACGTGCGGCTGGATTGTTGCAAAGAGTTCAGCGTCTCTTCATTCCCGTCATCATGGACGAGGAATATTACAGCGGCAGCGGAGACTGGGAGGGCACGGAGGGGAGCTTGGTGAGATAAGACTTGTTGCTCTCTGGCTAATTCAGACCGTTAGTTAGCCGGGCGGCGTTAGCTTAGCTGCAGCTACAGCGGCGGCGGGTTTGTTGTGACAGCTGCTCATTAACGTTCAAATAACAGCGAGTTAAGGTGCAAAGAAATATGAGTTTAGTTGTTGTTCAGATGTCCTGCTTGGTTTGAAGTCAGGGCAGTTTACCCGCTTCGTTAGCAGCTACAGGCTAACTAACCACACAGCTGGTGGACGTGTAGTTAAAGTTGCACGTTAGCTGTTAACTTACTCATCACATTATAGTCTACTGGTTAAACTTTTGCTTTAATTATGCCATTTAACTCACCAATTCATTAAATTTTGTGCAACATAAAGTTATAGTCGGGTGTTCAGGTAAATCTTGAAGCTGTAGATCAGAAATAGAGCTGCAACAATTGATTGCTTTCGCTGTTACCTTATAGTAGGTACTAATTAACTGTTTTGATAATCGATTAATCGGTTTGAGTGACCTTTTTCTACAAAACAAATCCCAAGTTCTCTCATTTCAGCCTCTTAAATTTGAATATTTTCTGGTTCATATTTCAGTAATCTGACTATCTTTGGGTTGTGGATAAAACATAACATTTGTGGGCCTTGTTGTTTTGGGTTTTCAGAAGATACTTTTCACCATTATTTCTTGTTGTATAGATCCAACAACTAATCTATTAATTTAGAAAATAAACTTTAGATGAATGAAATGACAATGAAAATAATTATTAGTTGCTGACTTAATCAGAAGACTGAATGACTTCATGATGAGTCAACGAAACACAGCCAAACTGTTTAATACACTGACTGATGCAGTAGTTTTAGTTTATTAAGGATAAGTTAAATCTAGGAGCAGTGAACTGAACCTAAATAAAGTAAATTCAAATCGAGTTTGTGATGTGGTCATTTCATATACTTTTACCCAGTGATTGAGCCTAAAACACAGAGCTGCTTTGTACAATTTAGTAGCTTTAAATATAATAAGAAATAATATAATCCTTTATTCGTCCCACAACGAGGAAATTTACATTGTTACAGTGGCAAAGTGGATAGTGCAGCAAGGAACATATGAGATACAAAGTAAGTAAAATAAGTGTCATAAGAAAAATACAGAACTATTAACTATAAAATATGTTCAAAAAAAGGTTAAAAAAAAACTGTACAGAACCAACAATATGAGTCAGAGACATGAAGTGATATTTTACACTGTAAATGACGAGAAAAGTAATTATTGCACATGTGGATTACAGAGAGTAGCAGTATTCTTACATTCTTATTTGAAATATTAGCTAAATCCCAATATGTCCAAGTGCAATATCTAAATAATAGGTAAAATAAAGGTAATGTGTGTCATAACAGAGATGCCCCAAATCATATTCTCCAGAAATAGACTAGAGAGCATCATAGACTGCAGCAACAATTACATCACCATTTTCTGTCTAAAATCATGAGTCATGTCACATCTGTCAAAACAATTGCAATGTGATTTTTATTTTTTTTGCATATTGTTCAGCTCTAGTTGACTTCCTAAATTTTACTGAATATGAACGAGAGCCGTGCGTCTCTCCCTACAGAAGAATAAACCTTTGTATGAACGTGTCTTTCAGGAGGACGGTTATGGTGAAGGAGAAAATGACGGGAAAATCCAAGAAGATTGTCTGCAGAAATTCTCCAGTAGGGATTACATCATGGAGCCTGCGATCTTCAACACCCTCAAAACGTGAGCATCTGTCAACTTGTGTTTTCATATTTCTGCATCTATACCACCCATCCCACTGTACGACACATTTCCAAATGAGAACAAGACATGAAAACACCTGGGTGGACCGGCACCGGCAAACTGCACAGGATGACTGTGTTTTGACGCCTGAATCATTGAGATAATTGTGTGTTGCAGGTATTTCCAAGCAGGTGGCTCTCCAGAACATGTCATCCAGCTTCTCTCTGAAAACTACTCTGCTGTGGCTCAGACGGTGAATCTGCTGGCTGAGTGGCTCATCCAGATGGGTAGGAAGCAGACCACTCATCTCATCATTATTGTCTCAGAAAGCCTGTATTGTGTGTTTTACGGAAGATTTTTCATTCGCCTGTAATTTCATTATTTTGACTGCAGGTGTGGAGCCAGCTCAGGTCCAAGAGCGCGTAGAGAATCACCTGAAGAGTCTGCTGATAAAGCACTTTGACCCCCAGAAAGCTGATTCCATCTTCACTGTTGAAGGAGAGGTGAGATTTGTGAACACTGATTTTATCAATTAAAATAACTTTGATGATAAACCCTAAACATGTTGTGCTTAACGGTTAGTGACCACGTTTTATCAGGCGCACTAAACGATCCTGTGTCCTGTGTTTTTAGACTCCTGCCTGGCTCGAGCAGATGATAGCACACACAACGTGGAGAGATCTTTTCTATAAGCTGGCAGAGGCTCACCCCGACTGCCTGATGCTCAACTTCACTGTAAAGGTATAATTGTAGTGCAGTGCCCGGTCTAGAAGTTTAGGACATGAATTTATACTGGAGATTGATTGGAAATTGGAGGAAGTCAAGTTAAACAGCACAGGACTGGCAGTTAAAGGTCGACCTAGGGAGACAGCTCAAATTCCCAGGAAACATTGCAGTGACCACACTCAGGCCAGACATCGCCCTGGTGTCGGAAACATCTAGGCAAGTGGTCCTGCTGGAATTGACTGTTCCCTGGGAAGACCGGATGGAGGAGGCCTTCGAGATTAAGAGGGCTAAATATGAGGAGCTGGCAGGCGAATGCCGAAGCAAGGGGTGGAGGATCCGGTGCAACCCCATCGAGGTTGGGTGCAGAGGATTTGTCGGCCAGTCACTCATCAGGGCCCTCAAAATGCTTGGGGTGAAGGGGCTGCACATTAGGAAGGCCATCAGGAACATCACAGACGCGGCCGAAAAGGCATCAAGATGGCTGTGGATCAAGCGGGGTGATCCGTGGACAACACAAGCCACTCAGACACAAGTCAGGGCCTGATCAACCCTGGCTGGGTCGCCTGGGGGAGGGTGTATGATGTTGAGAGACCCGAAACACCCAATGATCCCAGGATACATCACTGAGGATGTGTCTGAGTTGCACTAGAGGTGTATGATAAGGACTACCTAAAGATCAGTTGTTGCTTCAAGAGGAAGGCGTGTGCACAAGTTAACTCCTGTGCTTTTAGGGTCTTGAACCAAGTGCAATCTGAACTAGTATGTGTAGACAGCATCAAAGTTCCTCTGCCCTGGTTTGACTAAACAAATACCACACAAATCCCACTGTCTGTCCATCTCATCTAGCATAAAGGCCCTCATTACATGGACCTCTAGCTCACAAGTCTGTTTAGCAAGTCACATTGGTCTGCTGTTTCTTTGGTAAATAGAAATAAACTAGAAAAATAAACAAATAAGCCTATGACAGGCACTTGTTGGCATGACAGGAGCAGCAGCTGACAACTGTTAGCAACACAGCAACAGATTTTCAGTTCGATGACTGTTTGCAGCTTTTCAAAATATTGCTTTGGAGTCACAGCTGACTCCTTCTCTCTTTAAGTTATTATATAGACATGGCAGCCTTGACTTTCAGTCAAAGAACCAGACATTTTCTGACAGTTTTTCATCTTTTGTGCTGACAATCTAAATGTTTCATACCCAACCAATCATTGCAGCTACTAGCATGGGACATTATCAAGACAGCTAATTACCACTACCATACTGTTTCTCAATAAAAAGTAAGAAAATCAGTGTGAGTTCTGGTTTATGTAAAGACATGGTTTAGTTAAGAATTTGAAGACCAATGTACCAAAAATTACAACAATTCTTGTCAGGCACTCTTCTGGCCAGGTTTCTAAAAAATGAATAAACATGTTCTTGAGAATACTGGCATTTTGGTCTGTAGGGTAAAGCCAATTTTAAGCCTGGCAGTGGTCCAGCTGCAACTGTTCTTTAGTTCTTGGCAAAGAGCAAACTTCTTGTGTACACATTTACACTGTCACGCTGAATGACTAATGAGCCTCCCTCCTCCATAAATAAACAATGAAAACAAATAGGCAGAGTGGCAATTCTAACAGCTCAGAGGATCTCACAGTCCACTTACAGCTATTTCCAAATCACTGCAGAGAAACTTGCAACAGATTTGGGGAATGTTTCAGATTCTTTAGTCAGATCACAAACCAGGGCCCCCATTTATTAAACCCTTAACAGCTCAGAACTCATAGAAATTACACACTTTAGGTCTGACTTGGACTAAAAATATTCAGTGACTACAGAGTTAGTCATGAAGCTTTATACACTGGCTGTCACTAAGAAACGTCTTGGCGTCTTATATTTTGTTCTGATTATGGATTCAAAACACTAACAACGCTGACAGGCAGTAGGTTAATTTGATACAGGAAAGAAAACACTAAAATAGCATCTGTTGTTGGGGTTTGATGATGATCCACACTACAAGTAGTTGGTAAAACATAGCTTCTGCCAACACATATCAGAAGGATCTATTCAAAACATTTATGAAGGGCTCCCCAATTCCACAACCACCAACCAACCCAGAAACAAATTTATATATAAATCTACAGTCTATAGCCCATAACAGGGCTGTAAATTACAATTATCTTCAATATTCGAAAAATTAAGAACTGTTCAGTGAACAACATTCTACAAAATTCAGCAATCCAAATATATTTGATGTACTCTAGTGAAAAACCAAACAACGCAGCGATTCTCACATCCAAGAACTTGACAAGATTTTTGGTGTTTTCTCATAAAGGGCAAAAACTATTTATCAGCTGTAAAACAGTATGTCGATCACCTAACTGATTAATCTACTAATCATAGCAGCTCAAGTCACAACATACAATTTTTCCAACACTTTTCAGGAAAATATCATTTAAATGCACCGTACTCTTACCATGCATTAAGATGTGCTTATCTGCATAATGCACATTATGTGATGTGGTGAAGTCTGTCTTGTGTTGGTGCACACAGTACAGTCAAAATTCTATCATGGCTTATGTCTCAACAATTGCGACATTTAAACCGGTTATATTTCCCACCAGTAACACAACGCATACATACCACACTCTCAATAAAGATCATCCTCAGACAAGTGGGAGGTGGTAATAAAGCTGTCACACAGGAAGACATCTTGAAACTGCCTCTTTAAGTGAAGTGTAAAGCAGCAGCTAAAACCTTCTACCTTACACAAGAGGCACAGGAGTAGAAACACAGCAATCATGCTGTAACATCACAGTCAAAGTTGAGGGTGTACTTATGTGACCCACCAGCAGAGGTCTTACAGAGAAAAACACTGGGTTCCCTCTCATTCGGAGAGGAGGGAGAACGCCTGCACACATCAGTTTGTGAATTGCAGCACAAAGGTGGGAAGGCTGCATTTATCCATGAGCAAGTAGTGCTGATATTTAAACCCGACTCTTGACTTCCAGTGACATTCATTCCTTCTGCAGCAGAAACATATTGCAACGGGCTGACAGCTGATTAGACTGATGGATCACTATGAGGTGCAACCATTACTACGGTTATGAAGCCCCTGTCAGCTCACTCCACTCTGGCCTCATCCCTCACACAGCCTCTAACTGAAACTGAGAACAGGCTGTGCAGAGCTGATATGGAGTACGAAGGGAGGGAAAGGTTGATTTTATTCCACCTCGTCTTTAAAGGTAACCATGGAGTTTTTAACCCCTAGTGACAATGTAGGATGATGTTTTGTTAAATGGGTCCTGATACCGTCTGTATCTTGAGTTCTGTCTCTATGATCATGAGGAGGCACAGGGTAAAGGGATAAGACGTCAACAGACTGTGGAGTGCCCTAAATGGCAGCGGTACTCCATGTTTACACCATATTTGTTAGCCTTAAAGATGTATACTACATGCTTTTCAGGATATATTTAATATTGAAAACGAAACTTTTATCTTTTCCTTGTCTAAGAAGGCAACATGGACAAAATTTACTCCCGTATGCCATGGGAAAAAACACAACAGCCTATCTTAAATTCAAAGCTCCAAAGTGACAATTTGGGATAAGGTAATGTACACCACCCAAGCAGTGCTATTATCTTCAGCTCTCTGTGAATCACCTGACCTCAAACAGACGGCTAGGACTCCAGGATCCAGGAAGCGCACAGTGCTTCCAAGGCACCAATTTAGATCAAGGGATGCACATTTAGCAGTTTGTGTTCTCCAGGGTTTTCTAATGGAGGCCATCAATTTTTATGCATTTTTTTTGTACGTTTTACCACAATCCGGCACATTCTTATGGTAACTCTGGTGATGTCATTAAGCTTGTGAAATGCACAATATCAATCACAGCGAGCGTGCGTTATTCAATGAGAGACTTGGCACAGAGTTCAAATATTTGTTCAGGCAGGGACAGCTGAGGACAGAGTGTGGGAGAGAACTACCACGGTTGAGCAATAAACACAGAGTACGCAATCACTGCCAGTGTCAATGCATCTCTCTCTGTCCCACATAGAGAGAGCCAAATCCCCCAAAAGTAACTCACTATTCATACTTTATAGATGTTATGACGTGATTTTGTTTTATTTTCAATTAGTTTTAAATATCTCTACTTTCTGTCTAATCTGATGGGCCTGATGTACTAATACTCAGAGAACCTGGTACTATTTGAAGAAGTCGTGATGACCTGGGTGCTATTTATATCTGTCAAGTGCCCCATCTAGCAGCGGTGCACTCAAGTCATGATGGGCCTCTCTCTAAAATGTACGCACACAGACATACAAGAGGCCTGATATGGGTATAAAAAGCAGTTTTACTTTGCGCTGATGTTTATTGAGAATAACTATGTAAGCTCTTCACACAGTTATGACATTATGTAATGACTTTTTAGATGAATGGCTTCTCCGAGTGCCAGACATGGAGATGGACCAAAGAGAGTGCATAATCTCTCCCAGAAGTGATAAACCGTTACAGACAAGGTGAGGGTTATCAATCTACATATTAGGCAGCCAGCCACTTTATTCCCAACTATTAACACGCACAATAAGGTTTTTGTGAGCAAGGCAGCCTCAAAGTCTGCCACCTACGGAGCCAAAAGCATCTGTGCTGTCACTGAGCTCCAGAAACACAGATGAGAATTGTGAGAGGATTAAAAACTTAGAGAGTCAAAGAGAGAAACAATTGTCCTGCTGATATCATACAGCAATCCTAGACTGGATGACATGTGCTGGAGAGAGACCAATGTGGAACATGTGAGGTCTGCATGGGGAACAGTGCAGGTGACACTGTTGCAGGGAGAGAGAACACAGAGAAAAAACTGAAGCCACAGGAGCAAAAGAGTATGATATTAAACCCTCCACTGCTGCGGATAATTTGAAAACTTGGCACCAAACAATAGATGAGTGTAGCACCATGCCTTTTATTTCAACCCTCTGGAAGAGCAAAAAAAGATGTTAGGCTGCAATTTTTAGTGGACCCTTTTCATGAAGGTGTGGCTGTTAAAACAGGGGTTTGGTTCCTTTTTCCTACATAGAAGTTGAAGAAAAAACGAGACGGCCTGCTGCCTGTTTGGATGTGGATAAAGACAAATTTAGGGGCTGAATCTGTAACAATCTGTTTCAGGAAACAGTACACTGGTCCAAAGTCCTCTGTGGGCATTTTAACATAGTGCTCCAAGAGCTCACAGCTGTAGAGCATTTGAGCAGAGTGATGGCTTCCAAAAGCTCCCTAATCATCACAGACCATCTGGAAAACAACTGGGCCGTGCACTGTCCACTGGACTGAGGTAGACAGACAAGAGAGGCAGAGAGAGGAAGATAAAGATGGAGAGAGAAAGTGAGTGCTTTTTCAGGGCATGATCTCGCAGCTGTAACATTTTAAGAGCGTAAGAGATATCCACCACCTATAGATTACAGAACAGATAACATGAATCCAAAGTGAAAGTATTTCATTTGCAAATAAAAGTTGCTTTTCAGCTTCACATTTACTGACCAATTCTTGATTTATTGCTACAGGATTTTACCTCGGGTTTTACAGGACAATTTAAACCACAAGCATTATTGAGTTCCACAGCTAAACAGGCCTTTCAGAAGCAGCCAGCTTGGTGGGTATTTAGAACATTTGACATCTGAGGAGAAGATAGGACAACCAGGATATTGGAGTCATACTCAGCTTCACATCAAATGCTGCAAAAATGTTCTCACTTGTCCATGTTACTCTGATTTTAAATCCCTCTCTAATAACTATATGGATAAAATAAAAAGGTTAGCTGACTGAATAGAAGTGAATGCAGAAGGAAATATATGAAGTTATATTGCAAATTGTGACAAGTCTAATTCGTCCTCAAAAAAAACGTAAGAAGGCTGGCATACCAAGTCCTCACATGCAGATCTAATAACTTTTGGAATAATAGCAGACCAACAGTGTGACCCCCATGAAGACAGCTGTCCCCAGATTCAACCTGGCACAGCATCAGCAAAGGATGGCTCATTGCAGATTAATACAGGGATTAATCACGTTCAACAGCTCTCTCAGCATTAAATCAAAGACACCACACAACTAAGAGGCTTTAGGGCCAAAGAATCACTGTAGTCTATATGCTCCCCTACTGAAACCAAGAGGTAGCCCTACATTCATTTAACATATTCCATACCAGCAGGGATATATTATTTAGTGCTGGACATGATTGCAGAGTTCGCATTAAAGAACAAGATTTGGCCAGATAGGGTGCAATCGCAGCACAAGCTGTAAAACAGTGACATAGTTTGATCATCAGCAAGACTTGTGTACACTGCGGCAAAAAAAGTAAATTATTTCACTAAGAAAGCCACCATCCTCTGATTCAAACAGTCTATTGATTCTGTTAAATGCAGACATCATTCTATTTTTCAGCCTCTAGAAGAAAAAAATCCTCCTCATAGGATAAAAAGAGAAACAATCAACTATTAGTGCACACAATTTGTAAACAACAAATGCATTACAAATCTCTAACAATAACTCGGTCTGATATTCACTGAGAAACTGTCTTAATCAGCACTTGAGGCATTCTCTGACATCAGACGATCTCTTACACATATGTTCTCACGCAGAGCATCCAAACACCAAAACAGATACAAACTTTTCTTCCAGTGCTAACCAGATGGTAGGGACCCCACAGAGACTGAAACGCCTGAGAGCAGCCTGAGCAGCTCAAAGCTTGCTTAGTTGACTGTCTGTCTCCCAGTCAGCGCCCAGCCTCACAACAAAGAGTTATGGAGCCAAAAATGGGGATGATGTACAACAGATCCAGATCTACTGGTTTCTCTCTTAAATCACATTACACACACAAGTGAGCTGCAAGAGAACCGAGTACTGACAGAGTTGGTGAGTCAGCAGTCACAGCCGTAAGAGCATCCCCCTGCCAAGGGTGTGAGTAAATATTCCCTCAGCACTTTGCAGTTTGAATAAGACATTGTCCTGGTGTGCCATTTGTTACCGTTAGCCATGTGTATGGGAATGTCTCACTACTTTTCCAACACATCACTACAAAACTGCATATGGTCACAATTATGGTGGAAATTATCATCTGTCACCCATGTAGAGTCTGAGGCACACGTGAGACAACATCACCCCAGGACTCCCAACTTTGTTAATCGCCAAAAATCAATAGAATTAATGAATCCATACATACAACAATGCTGATTTCTTCCTGCTTAGCCTACATGTATACCATTTTATCTGGTAAATTTCTGCTTTCAGTCTGATGAAATAAAGTTTAACCAGTGGCACTTCTTTCAACTCCTCTTGCACCAGCACTGACAGACAGCCGGTTCTCAGGACTGAGACGGCTGAATGGAGGTCAGAGTGGGTGTAGATTGAACAGATCAAATGCTTCAGTAGCTTTTAATGTTTATTTAGAAGTTTGCATGTCACTTCTGTGTAATGTCTGCGGGTGCTCAAGTTTCCTCCAATAGACAAGACATGGAGGTTAGGAGGATTGAAAACCAATTCACCCGTAGGTGTGAATGCGTTCATCTGTCTTTGTGTGACAGAGTGGCGAGTTCTCCAGTGTGCACTCTGCCTCTCATCCAGTGTGCGCTGGAACAGACTGTGGCTCTAGGAATACAAATGAAAGAAACTGGATTTACTTGTTCCCTTTATAATACATCTCTTGATGTACTTCAAGGCGCTACGAGCGAGAACACACATAGCGAGGAAGGCAGAACATTGAGCGCGACAGTGGACTGTTGTTACTGATTTAATAAAAAGAACACGCAAAAAGAAGAAGGTATGCGAATAGTTAATTAGGCTTCATTCGTTTTTTGTGGGGGAGAGTTTTTCCTTTATTGGTAGAGAGACAGAGTGAAATTGGGGGTAGAGTGACATGCAGCAAAGGGTCTTGAACTGGACTCGAACTCATGACCACTGCTGGGGGACTGAGCCCATGTCGTATCGCCTTAACTCAGTGAGCTAAACGGCAGCCCTAGGCTTCATTAATTTTGATTAGGTTAGTTTCATCAGTGAGAGTTAGCTGGTAACATAATATGAAGCTTAAGTGATGCTTTTATAACTGACGAAAGAATTAGATAGTAACAGCAACAGCAACAGCCAGCATGTGTTTGTTTATATGAACATTTTGCTGTACTGCTCCATTAAATCAAAATATTGTGTTTACAGTTTTTGCACAACTTTGGCTGCAAGTTTAACACATTTATTGCATTCAGCCTCTTGAGTAGAATTTTAAATACATTTTGTATGTTTACATGAAACAACACATGCACACTGCATTTCACAGATGGAGTAGCTGGTGGACTTGGCAGAGCTTCAGAGTTTAATAAATCATACGCACTGATTTAGAACAATTTGACATTTACTTGTTGATTGGAACTGTGCTTGAGGTGTCCTGGTATATAATTTTATATATGCCAGCTAATTACACAAAAATATTTTCTATGGCCTTGACATTAAAAAAATTATCCCAGCACTGAAAAGAGAGTCACTTTAAGGTTAACAGGGTTGTGACAGTGCTCCTGCCTGAATCATGTTTCAGAATAAATAAAGCATAGTGGAAACACACACTTTTGAATGGTCACAATTTTCTTTTTACTAGCCTACATAACCTGAATGTGGGGCCCAACAGTGTGCTCACTTATCTTATTGAACTATATAAAACCCTATCTTGCATTTAATTTCATTCCAAGTCCCAACACTTGGTTCTCTTTCATTCTTACTACTGTGACTGGATTTTCAGGGTTATATAATCAGGTCAGATATAAGGCTTTGCTCACAGATAGGAGCTTGGATTATTCCTTGCAGAGAAGGGAGAGCCTTTAAGTGTCTACTATAACTGTCTGTCTCACAGTGAAGGAGGGTTCACAGAGACTCCCGTCGTTCTTGCCCTGAAAGATGAAGACCTCAGATCTCAGATCTTACTGGATTCTAGGTGAAGCCACAGACAAAGCCACTGCAAACCCACATAAACAGATATGAGAATCAATATAAACGCCTTCTTTGCTCTGATTTTGATTCACTTTAGCTGATGTCACTCATAAAAATGCAACCAGGTCCTCTATGTTTGAGGGCTGTGACATGCTAATCCCTTCTTCAGATCTCTGATAAGATGCCTTATTTTACTGAAGCCCGAGGGGTCACTGTCTGAAGATGAAACGACAGAGATGAAACTTAAAGGGAGATGAGTCAAGAATGCAACTGGTAACTGGTAAGAATAAGTACATTTGAATGGAATGGTAAGGGATTTTGAACGATGTAATGTTTGGTAGCAAATGGCGCATTTTCGGTTCACTCTCGTGGTTCTCATTGTTTTGTGTTTGTCTGAAACAGTCAGCAGTTTTAAAGCAAAAAGCTCTAAAACAGTGTGGAGCAGTTAGCAGCTAAGGAGCAACATATTCCCTCAGGAGTTGGTGGACCATAAGTAGAGCTAAAAAGAGAATTAATATGGAAATGCAGTTCCTGGTTATCCAGAAACACACCTTTGAATGAATATTAATATTGCTTTGTATCTGCTGCACGTTTAAACAGGTAATTAGTTTGCCATGTCAACTTTAAAGCTGATGATACAGTATGTTAGTGTTGTGTTCACAGTTTGTTTCTGCTGTTGTAGCAAGGTTAAAGAAACACTAAGCAAAATGCTAAGAGCTGTACGAGTTCCAAGAAAGAAGTCATGGAGGGAAGATATTCTCTGATCCATTATGAATATTAAAAAAATATTCTAAATTTATAAGGTCATATAATCCATGCTCTTACACTTTGCCTGATATGATCAAATTAACAGTAAAAAATTAAGGAAGACAATGTAAAATGCATCCCTCCTGGCAATCATTCATCTGATTAACACAATAAACAACGTTGATTTCAGCATAATATCCATCACAGTATCTTTTTTGTTTTGTTGACATTAGCTTTTTCATCAAGAGGCTTTATGTAAATCAACACAACAAATATTAGTCAGAGGAAATATAATGTTTCTGTGTTGTTTTCATCACAATGGCATCATGATAAGCAGATGCTCTTGTGGGTTATCAATTAAATAACACGGTCATTAATAAAGAGTATTTGATTATTTAGCTTTGAGTGGCAATTACCACAAATGAATAATGACCAGAAAGCAACCTGATACTCCTACATTTATACAGTATGTGAAGTCAGTGAGTGTGTGGGCCTTCAAAGCAGAAAATGAGCCAAGAGCTAAATAGAGATCCACTGGAGAGATTTTTGTCATAATTGGCCAAATTTCAATTGACATGCTTTCTTCTGTTCTGAGTGATGAATTATGCAGTGGTAGGAGTGAATATCCTGATGAAAATGGTAGCTGCAGAGCAGATTAGTACAATATGTATATTTTTGTAACAGCAAAATGCCCTCAAAGAATACTGATAAAATGCCATCATATGAAACATTAATAACCGAACAGCAATCAGACTTCAGGCCTACCGTATAGCACTGTGAGGGTCAGCTGTGCTTATTATTCACTCATTAGCCTTCAAAACAAGATAACAGCTATCTCACCTAGAGCAATTAGCCCCGACTTCAGCGGTTAGGTTTTTTCCCCTCCCTTCCCAGACAGAATTAATGAGACAAGAATAGCAAACAAAGAGAGTGTACTGGCAGGAGTCTGCACCTGTCTATTCATAAATATAATTGCTGTAAACACTTCCTGCATCCATGAGGCTACAAACTCATAATTCAGGTCATCACATTCCTACTACAATACTAAGACGTCTGCACCAATCAAACTGACTTCACCTCATTAACTTCTGATACACACTTCTTTAAAGGTTTTCACAGGTCAAGGATCCTCAAGAGACAGTGACAGATTAACACTTTGACAAATCACAGTTAAAATTGCCCAAATCATGTCTCCAGCTCTTGTTCAAAATGAAGCCTAACTTTAAATGTAAGATTATGTGTTACACAGATAAAATGGAATACACAAATGTGCCAGATGGAAGAGTCTCATCAAAACAACTGTTTACGTCACAAACAAAAACAAGCTGAACAGATACTGTACTCTGGGTGACTATTGGATTTACCAATAGATACAAGGAAGTGAGAGAATGTCATGAAAGTAAATGTAGACTTACTTGGCTCTCCATGTAATACTCTGAAAGGAGAACAGTTTTTTGCACAGATACTGTTTAAAGTGCACACCTTCAGCACTGGAGAGCCCAGCTGCATATCCCTTCAGAGTAGTTCAATAAGAGATAAATGTCCCAGCTCCCAACTTTCAATGCAGGGTATAAAGTACCAGACAAGTTAATCTAAAGTAGAAAGTGTCTGTTACTCTGGTGTGTGGATTATTACTTCAACAAGAGGACCAAAGCAGAAGAATGGCTAGATGGAGTTCTCTGATTTATCGCCAACTTCAGCAGTTGTGACGGGAGCCAAAAGCTGCTAGCTTAAAAACTGTGGTGGGTGCTGTTGACCCACTGCTCTCTCCTCGATGAGCCACATATTGGAAGATGACACTGATAAGGTCCTGACTGCATGGGAATTTGGGCAGCAGTAATCAGACATATGTTAACTGTGCCATCTTAACAAACAGCAGGCATATTTTCCCTGCTTGGAGCCCTGTCAGATTTGGACCAAGACAGTCACAACGCATTGACATTTGTCCGCCCGTGAGGAAAATTAACAAGCTAACAGTTTGCAGATTTATACCCCTTCCTGATCTCCCTCTCTCTCTGTTGGGTAGTTCTGGCCAGTTAGAATATAATAGTTGCCCAAACTAAAATGCTTTTTTGCATTGGGCCACCCGCAAATCACCCAGAAGCACAACAGGGAGCTGTCAGAGGAGAGCAGTAAGCCATGACTGATTCAATTAACATCTCCACTGACCTTCACTCATTCAAAACTCACAGTGCCATAAAATAATCAAATCTTGGGATGAACCCCGGCCTCCAGTTCACACAATCACACCAACAACCTGCATCTCATCCTTCCCAACACGTCGCATCAGAGGACAGCCTTCGTCAGCACAATCTGCTCCTTGATGCTCACACTGTGTAACCCGATGGTAACAGCCAAGCCACACAGCCAGCATGTGAATAAGCCCGATGCCTTTTGCTGGGTTTTTTTGAGCAAAAAGGAGTCACAGAAATGAATCAGTGATCTCGTCTGTACTTCATGGAGAAGCGTGTTGATTTTTGGTTCAAACTCTTTACATTAGCGCCTTCTTTACATAAAAAGACCAAAACTATAGCCCTAAACTTGCAACACTTAACAATATAAAATTGATGACAAAGTAATAATAACCTACTGCAAAGCATATGGCACAGGCTTATCCAGCTGTCAGAAAGCTAATGGTCTTGGAGGGTTTTCTGAGGCTTTTATTGGCAGCTTCACATAAAGCCTCCAAATGTCCCAAGGACCGTCCAAAGCAGTTATCACATAAACCTGTCAACAAATCTCGATGTCAAAACAATGAGTCACAATGAAATTAACAGGGATGGTTTTACACAGCCCAATTACTCAAAGCTTAGGAACATGTAAAAGATATCTTCATCACTACACGACTGACAAACTGATCTTGTGCCTTAAACTGACCACACAAGTTAATCAGTGCATGCAGCCATCTTTATGACACTCGGAGTCGTGACCACATGACTCGAATTCTGAAAGCTCTTGCTAAGTAAAAGCATCAAAAAGCCAGTCCCAGCAAACAGGCTGGGAAAATGTATCCACACAAGGCAGACTGCGGAAGTTTTTGGTCACATGTAGGATAATTATGTGCATTTCAGCCACAAAATATGCATCGACTCGTCTACATTACTGTATAAGCAAGAACACAGAAGATCGCACGCCTCGTAGTGTTTTTTGTAGGCCTCCAAAAGCAAGACATAACATTTAATTATTGACTATACGACATAAATTTTCATTTCAAATATGGTGCTCACAGTTAGTTCCTTTTATGCACTATTCAAAAATAAATCACAGACATTATAGGTAAGTGACATGCATTACTAATGAGCCATGGGGGGAATGAAGAACAAGAGGGAAAGAGATGAGAGGAAGAACTGAGAGACAACTTAATGGGGGAGAGGGGAAGGTAATCTACGGAACTGTTTCACAAATGAATAAGAGGAAGATCTGTTGCATTGCTTTTTGCTGAAAATTGTTTTTACATTGTACAGATTTGGTCACATTACTAGATTTTGATGGCTGTTTGCATTGCAATTACAGGTTAAAATGACAAAACACGCTGGAGCTATTTCTCTGTGATTTAGTTTTTTGCTTGCTAAGTTCAGTTTAGAAGAGGCTTAGTTAAACAAGCTAAGCACGTGTTTTTGTTTACTGTTTTATTGTGACTCTGTTAAACTATGTGTACATCAGGCTTATCTTGTATGTGCGATACAACCCGTACAAATTAAATTAAGATGTCTTCTTCAGAGTCTTGAGACTTAACAGTTGTCAAAATTTCAGCTAATGGATGGGACCAAGGGTTTTTCATTTGAAAAATGCAGTCTGCGCACTTTGTAGGGGGCAACATGATTAGTTTGTAACTTGTTTTACAGGGAACATTATCATGTCATTGGACTGTGCCAGAATCCCAGTGATCACTAATGAATGTGGTCTCCAAGTCTGTCTTGCACTGAGAAACTGTGATAAAATACTGGAATATAAAATTACTGCCTTTCAGTCTGACTGCCTGGCAACCTGCCACATGAAGCTCCTCAAATTCATGAGCAAGTCAAAGAAGGAGAAGGGATTCCGTGAGGATAATAAGGCATAATATCCTAAATTCACAATGTCGTCGGTAATACAGACGCATTATTGTATTTTGGCAGAGAAGTTCATCGACAAATATCTATACCTGCTGTGTGATGGGAGTATTTCAATTGGACATGCCAAAAAACAAAATATTTCTACTCATATCCTTGGATTTGGAGGACGGGTGATGAATCAGTGCCGACTGAATGACAACACTTGTGATCTCTTTTTATTAACAGCATGCATGAGGCTACTACGGAAGAGAAAGACGAAAATGTGAAATACTGTGGAGTTCAAAGACTATGTAATAGAGCCAACTTCTAAAGTAATTCATGCAGATCCTGGTCTTCACACAGAGAGGGGTATGAACCGAACAACGTGTTTTAGTGGACATGGAGGATGTTTTTCCTCTGCCCACACAGCCACAACAAATGAACATACTGGGGATATGATGTACTAACAACATCAATGGAAGGAGACTTTAAATAAGAAGCCTTTTCAAATTCCTGTAATGCAATGGACTGGCATGTATCTCAGAAACATTTTCCAGCACCTACTTAAGACAAGTGTCATTCTAAAGTGTGAGCAGACTATATAAACCGCAACAGTGAGGATAACTGTCAGAAAAAGAGAACACATTATACTTTGGCTCAACTCTCCAAGTAGGCTAAGCTTTGAGCAGGGTAAGTCTGAATAAATAAAAACAGCTCAAACGGAGACAGCTACCACACTTTGCCCATGTCTGTCTAGTATTTCACAATGTTTTGTGTAATCATTAACTTTTGCGATAGGTTCCTACAGTACAGAAAGAGGGAGTAAAGGTTCCCAATTTACAACCATTCAGTATTTACTTTACCACACAGCATGTTTCAGGAGAAGCAGCCATTTGAATGGGCATTTTATTCATCTGAGGTGACTCAACAGGAAATAAATACCTTTCTGTTTGTAATCAAGGTATCATGCAACAGGGAAGTGCTTTGAATGTATATGGTATGTTTAGATATCTATGCAGGTTGTGATGGGCGGGTGTCCTGTGGAGGAGGGGTGTTACACTCACTTGATAAAGCACCTTGCTCCTTCAAAAGTATATCCCTCTTCCCATCCAGTGGGTAGGTCTGTGAAAGAAGGAAATGTGGACAAAAACATGTGAGCACAAACCAGTGGAGGAAACACACACTGTGGGTTTTAGATTACCTAAACAATGCGTTCCCAATTGTCAGTCCACACACTGACATGATCCAACAGTTAGTTGATTAAAAAAATGAAATTGGTAGTTTTCTGAAAAAAATATTTGGAGTCTAATCATTTTTCAAGCAGAAATGTGAAAAAATCTGTGGGTTCAGGCTTGTCAGTTTTGAGTATTTGCTGCTTTTTTAGTCATATATAATAGCGGGTAACTATCATTTGGACTGAAGGTTGTATGGTTATGCAATAAGAAGTCCCCATTAGAAATGCAACAAATGCTTCTTTTCAACATCAATCAATCTGTCAGTTATTTTTGTGAATAATCAGTGAGTCATTTGGCCTATAAAATGTCGGAAAATTGCCAGGAAATAGTCAAACAAAAAGCATGAAAATTTCAATTTGAAAATGTCAAATTCTAACTCTAACCCCCCCACCCCAAAATTGTTTTTACTATTACATAAGACAAATAAAAGCATTTTATTACAACTGAGAAGCTAGAGCTAGGGAGTATTTGGCCTTTTTATGTTGTAAATTGACCTAAATTAATAATTATTTGCTTCTATTTCTATTTCTTCTTGTTGCTCTGACAGATTCAAATGGATATTCTTCAGTTCTGGCAATTTATGGAATAAATTTATTGTGAAAATAATCCGTAAATGAATCCGCATTTGTAATAACCATTAGCTGCAGCCCTATTGAGATGATGCAGCCACTCAGTAACACTGACTGGAGATGCTGGAAGTTACTGAGGAGGCTGCTGCTGTGTATCAAGTCACCATCATAGTGCACACCACTAAAGAACACATTTCATTACGCTGTGGTTAGGTTGGTTTCTTATATGTTTTTTCAGGGATAGAATAAAAGCGGTAAATGGTAAATATACAGTTTTAGTAGCTCTTTAGCCTCTATAGCTGCTGCTGTATACCTGTCACAGGTAATGTGTCTCTCTTAACTGGTAAACCAAACGTGTTTAACTGACCTGCTACATGGTCCACAGAAGCTGTTTGCTTATTCAAAGCAGGCTGAAATGTTAGAACATTAATTTACGTGCTGGTGTTTGTTGGTAAAAGTCGTCGTTTTTACAAGTTCTCCGGTAACGTCGGCTTCAACTCCACCGACCGACCACCGACCTGAGGAGGAGGCTCGAGAGGAGGTGGCACGAGCCGGGCAGAGGTGGGCACGAGAGGGCTCACTTTTCACAGCACGAGCGCCCAGAGCCCACTCATGCATTGAGACAGACGGCGTGGATGTCACAGCCGAGAGTCCGCTCAGGAGAACAACAACACAACAACAACAACACAGGACGGCGGACACCACAAAACACAACGCGGACACTTGGGCGACACGTTCAGCCTACCTGGAGTTTTTCTGTGCCCGGTTATGACTGCCTCGCCACTTACTGGATGCAGCCAGGTTGTACTCTTGGCTTCTTCGCTGTTGAGAAGAGAGGGAAATGCATTCATTTTTTTTTAAACGGTGACTTTGCTGGAAGTGGAAAAAAACACACGACTTGAACCATTTTCTCTGGAGGGATATTTACTTAGAGAAGAAGACGCGTCCATCCCGAGTAACCCCATAACTCCAGGAAGACGGGAGACAAGAAATCCACTCGGGTTGTAGATCCGCCGCCATGTCTGGCAGTACTGTATGACAATCGCGCGGCTCCGCTCTCTCAGGCAGCGCGTACACGGAAACCTTGGCAACGGCGGATGTCTGAGAGGGGGGCAGGAGCCTGGAGGGGGGCAGGAAGGCAGGTAGAGACGGTGGTGGACGGGAATGATGCACATTAACTGTTAATTTAACATTAACAGACATTTATTTGTGTGGGAAAAGCCACATAAATGCTCCTAAAACTCCCCATTGTTTAATTGTCTCCTTTTGCATTGCTGTGGATTCTAAACAAAGACACATCAAACATGGGGGCAGGGATGGATGAACCTGCCCCCAGGACACCATTGATCTGCTGGGAACCTGTATGCCTTATAACATATTTTTAATGAAAATCCTAGGTGTCAACACATAGTCTCTCTTCAAGACAATAAAAAGTAATTCAAGGGACCTATTCCTACAACTCCATTAAATGCATGGTTGCAAAAAAAAAAAAATCTAATCTAATTAGCTGATTTATATACACTTTTTAAGTTGCATGCAATATTTTTGATGGGTTGGGTTGACATAATATTGTAGGTAATTGCATCAACTTAACATTGTGTGTAATTTAAATGCAAATTTCTGCATTAGTGGATTTAAAACTTAATTCAAGTGAGGTTATTTAATGAAATTAGCTTTATAACTTAATCTACATTCACCTTGACTTTAGAATATCAAGTCCCGTCCTCTGTCTCAACATGCCTGGACAATTTCAGACGCTTAAGTCTGGTAGTTAAAAATACCTTTGATTGAGGAGTAGAAGCTAATTCCCCCCACTCAATGTAGCTTGTTGGTTGAACATAGTTTCATTCAATGTTATCATAACTCAGAAAGATTGATGCAAACTGTTGCGTTAATTTTGTCGAGCCCATAAGTTATTTTTTGGAGTGTGGGTTTAATTGTAGGAACCGCCTTGAGGCTTTTATCATGCCAGTTGGTGTTGTGCTTTAGTGGTACATGATCAGCTAAACTGGCACAAACCAGATGATACACAGTCAGCCTGGAGTTTTTCTGCTGTCCTAGGGAACTTCCCTGCTTTGATCCAGTCTTGCTTGAGGGGCACAGACTGGCACACACACACATATACAACACATTCACAGTGTATTAGTGCACCCACACTTTCAACTCTACCTTTAGGTTCCTGCTCTCCACCTTCTGTCATTGTGCAGTGAAACTGCAGCATCAGCCTTTCACAGCATACAAAGACAAGTCATCCAACACCACTGTGCCTGGCCTGTTGTTATTGTGTGGCATTGTTTTCTGGACACATGGTAGGCCAGTGTGTTTGAGGGAGTGAGCTGGTGGTGGTGGGAAGTGGACATATTTACCAACTGCCAGGTCATCCACTTGGTGAGTAACTCTAAATCTAAGCAGTTAGGCACTGATGCCTGGCCTGGTCATATGTCAAACACTGGGCTCTTTGTATTCTACTTACCTGGGGCAGAGTAACACTGCTTTCTAGTAATGTGACATACAAAAGAACTGCTTGTTTTCCCCCAGGTAGAAGGACAATGGTCCACTAGAAGACAGAACACAATGTTATTCAAAAAACCTGAGCTTCATGTGCCCTTTTGATTAACCTCATATTGATCTGAGATGGAGTACATATCCTGAGTTAAAAATGCACAGCATAATACAGCCAATTCCCTAATCCTCTGATAGATAGTGTTTAAAATGTAGACCATTTTAAACAGTTAAACTTAAGGAAATAGGTATCTTACCCGCCCGTGCCCTGGCTTTCTAATCACTTTTAATCCTTGTCTGAATTTCTATGAATGAGATCCTTTAGGGTGGAAATGATTGGATTAGAGCCTAATATCTACCTGTATGTGCTTGTATACCCGTGGGACCTGAAAATTAGGTGGTGACTAATAGTCGATGTCTTTGCTGTGGGTTTGTGTCTCACCATTCATAACATTCAAAAAAGAAAAGAGAAATACAGAAGTAAACTTTTAATCTATCCCTGACTCTTTAAATTATAGGCTAACCTGAAATATGACACATAGCACTTCAAATTAATAATCATTTTAGCCAGAATTATTATTATAAAGTATTTCAAGAAAAAGCCAAGAAACTTATTTCAGTTCACCTTCCCTTTGACTGGCTTTGTTCATAGCATCCTGAGCTACAGGGTTGATGGAGAACTTCACAGCTGCCATAGTGCAAGTTTGCATGGAGTTCTATTTCCAAGGTCTGACAGTATTGACAAAACAGAAAGTCCAGCACTGTGGGTCATATAACTCTTCCTTTGGCAGGAGCAGACATTTCTCAACTGCAGCCCACAGTTGCCAGGGTGAATGATGCTTCGCTGAGCTATAGTTTATCATCCGCACTCAAACAGCCTCATACCATTTAGCTAAAGTGGGAGCCTAGATGAAAGTGGAAAACTATGTTTGTCTTTCTGCAGGAGGTAGCGCTAGTACAGGACATGCATGTGTGCTGTGTCCGAGCTTTTCTTAACAGCATCTAGCTGAGTAATAGAAAATGAAAATAAATGGGGAACAAGCCAAACAGATCTGGAGCCATTAAGTCCTTTGTCAGGCACGGACTTGTCTGTGATTCACTAAATATCACACTATGCTTCACCAACCAGACCTCTGTTAATAATGCAATTCAAATGCAAAACTGGTAGAGCAGAAACTTTGCTGAAATATTATCCTGTTGCTTTCAAATCCACAGCTACTTTTTTGCCATTATTTAAGACAGAATAAAAGAAACACAATTAGCTGAATAACTTAATACAACCAGCCACTCAAAAATTCTGTTCGACTTGCTAATTCCAAATTCATGTCCTAAAGGAGACCCAGGGTCTGAATATGTATAAGTGTGAGAGAGCACCATTATTAAGACATACAGTGTTGTGTCTGGTTAACATTGTGCAACGCATTCTTACATAATTGCTCCATGCTCAGCAAGGCGAGGGCTCTCTACTCAGCGACACCGGCCAGACTTGAGGCATCAGAATGTAATTAATGGTTGCACATTATCAAGCAGCTGTTAGAGGGCTTTGTTCTGGTGCCAGCTCAGCAGTAGCTTCGTGCCTGTCTGTGCTAGGTAAGAGGGAGGACTCTCCTCTTCAGACTGGAGACACTCGGTGCAGACCTCTCATTTGCTGGAATCAAAAGCCTGTGCAGATAGAGCCATCTCTCTGCCCGAACACAGCAGTTTAAACTCAGTAATGACTGTGCGTGTGGTAGCTTTTTTTGCATTGTCACGTAACAACTACTGAGAGATAATTAGTTATTCTTTGATTAAAATGAAGATACAGTGCCAATACAGCCTCTGGGGGCTAATATTTAACCCACAATTACAGATTCAAATCAACATACTGGGAGCAATAACTTCCTCCTGTAGTATCCCATACATGTGAATATGATGTAATTTGTGCTCCTCCAATTTCAACACATAGTATCATTTGACTGGCATGCACAACCCACAAACCAGTACAGCTATTAGTTCCAGTCAAGTCAGCAGACTAGGTTACTGGCAAGTTTGGGAAAATGGCATAAAAACCTAATTCAGTTGTATCTGCTTGTATGCACAAGTGTCAATGTGCAGGATAGGAATGGGTCTCTAGACTTTGAAAGATTGTGGAGAAAAAGACCCTAAAGGGAGGTGCAGTTCTCACAACTCACCTCTGAATCATTAAACACGCCTCCCTGAATCACTGTTAGTCACAGCCTGACACAAACCCAACCCACAAATGGCTCTCTGTTCACCACAGTGATGACCTCACTGGATCCGTTGCATTTTTGGATGCAGTCCAAATGTTTTTCTTTCTAAGTTTTATGAGATTTCCACTAGTGATATGTGTCATTAAGGCTGAGCGAGTGGATGCACTTCTTTGTAATTAGAGGATGCTGCAAGTGGTCTGAGTCAGTTGTAACTGAAATGATTGTGAGAAGAAATATAGTGGCAAGAAAAAAAAAAATCAAGCAAAGTTATTTTTCCCAGACCTGCTGGTTTTTATTTTTGCTATGTAAAGTAAAAACAGTGCCAGGCCTGTGTTCAGTGTAATAGTTTATTCATGCTTTCAGTACTGAAAAGGTTGACTGTGTTACTTTCCGCAGAGCCCCAGACTAAGGTTAGGACACCAAGCAGTGAGACCAACAGCAGAACCAGGCAGGAGTAAAGAATCATACATATGTAAGAGAAGGACAGAGCTCAGCCTCTCAAGATTCATGTGTCTGTTTAATATCTAATCCAACATAATAGTCATAATTTTGCATGTAGTCTCAAGGCATTATTGGTTAACACAAGGACCTCTGTGTTTAGATAATGAAATTAGCCGGCCTCCCTCCAGCTCTCGCTGCTTCATAAACTGCTTTATTAATTGCTGCCTGCACTTAGTAAGCAGTACAAAAGGCCACTGTAAATACACTGGACTTTAAATCATCCACACATACCAGGAGTGAGTTCTGTATTGATTGCAGATGGTGCCATTACTCAAAAGATCCTGCGGTGTCATTTAAGTAATGGGGCCGATTATTAATTAAGATGAAGGGCTACTTAACATTGATCAGGGATCGGGCCTCCACTTTGCTGTAATGCATAAATAAGCTGACATGAGTGTGACTCCCCAACATACAGTACTCATTAAAGCTTATCGCATGTGCTGACATCACAGATTCTGATGTGCAGCACCTTCCCGTTTCAACTTCATGAGTGCGAGCGTGTGCCTTCACCCCGCGGTGTATTTATGCTTAAGTAGCAGATTATAGATCAGTCCATGGAGAACTACTTCAGGCCAAGTGCTGGTATAATGTGAAAGTGCTGTTTCAAAGGCATGATTATCTGGCGCTGTGGGAATGGAAGAGGCTGCATTCCACTGCAGACATCCTAAATGTTTCTGGTGATGTACAGTGTTAATTCAAGCGTGGATGTAAAACCAACCAAGTAATGTTATCATTTTTTATTTTTTTTTGCTACACTGAAGTTGATGACATGTAGTGTATAACAATGCAAACACAACATCTGTTGGGTTGTGCAATATTCAGGATGTCTCAGCATGCAGTCCTCCTCTGTTGACACACATATCCTGTGTCTGATGGGAAAGCAGAGCAGTGTGACGAACAGGTCATGAGCATCTTCTCGGGGCAGCGAGGGTCATGTGAGCGACAGTGAGAAAGACTCCAGGCCAGGAATAATTCTTTAAGGCGGATGTCAAGAACTCCTCAAGGACAGCACTGATATTCCCAAATGACGCTGGAGTTTGGGACAATAAAGTAAACTTTTTGGTTATCCTACTGTCTCATTCAAAGAGCTGTGTTGTGTACACAAAGTCCTTCTACAGTCATTGATTAAACATCTAAAAACTCATCGCCATGTATCAAAATTATATGTTTTTCCATGAAAATAATCCCTTCATGTCTTAAAACGGCTTTGATGTACCTCTACACTTTTGCTTCCCTTAGTATGCGTGACTACGAAGTTCCAGCCTCTCTCTCCACCCATCTCCTCACCTGCTTTAGCTCGAGCACACCAGCTCACCTACGACTGACACTTGTTCTACACAATGACAACTTGTAATACTGGAGTAATTCAGGCACACATGCTGGAACTACAGACCAGTTCTGAAGAAGAACAGTGATACAGAAAGTCCCACCCCCAAAGCTGACATGATTGGTTCTTTATGTTTGTTATGTATGAAACCCCAGAAATCTAAATCCATGTTTTTTAAACTGTCATCAGCACACTGCCGTCCGAAGGTGGAAATGCTCAGTCATGGTGTTTTGTGCTTATTATGCTCATTATGTGTCCGTCTAGCATATAAAAAACATCATATGGACATAATAACGAGATTAAAAAACACTTGATTATTGCTGGAGAAAGTCTTTAATAACATTTCCTAATGGAAGGAAAAGGTTAATTTTTTACTGACACTGCAGTACAGATAGTCTTAACAGAATGGAAGATACATATATAATAACACAAATGTAGTTTGTCATGCTGAATAGGCAGATTTTTTCTTAACAGAACCCTTCATTTTCTTTTAGTTAGGAGCCTCGAAAGACGATGTAAACAAAGCACATGTGACTTTCTAGTTGAGATGCATTAACCTCCAAAGTCCTTAATTATGTACAAAGTCAAAATTAGATATTCCAGAATAGGGAAGAAACATATGATCTACTCTTTGACATCACAGTGCACATATTTATGTATGAACAGCTGCTCTGCTGCGGGCTATTTCGAGCCTGTAGTTGTTTTTTTTAATTCAAGGTCATGTAATATCCTCATACTCATTCTCATGATCAAAGTTTCATTTCTGCTTCAGTAAGTTCCCTATTTGTTTTACATTACAAGTTGTTTGCAGTTGTCACCCCTTTGCCATTCAGGGGAATTTCTTCATTGGCTTTGTACGTGAGTCCTGCCGCTCAGACACAGGAAGTTATTGTGAAATCCTGGATTTCAACAGAAAATATGTCACTCCTGCCGTCTGCTTAAATAGCTCCTCAGTGTTGGTTCTTGCGTCTGCATGCTGAATCACACTCTTCCCTGGAGTGTGTAATCAATTCAAAAAGAAAATGAGTAACATCTACTAAATCGAAACTGTCACAGAAGAGTTTTTTTTAATGATTATTATTATTATTTGTTCACAACCCAACCAACATCCTTCAGCACCGAGTGAGCTCTCTACTGAAATCCAGAAATCTGAGTGGGAGACGTTCTGCCTTATTTATTTGCTCATATAATGATGCCACATTTTGTAGAAACCTCCTAAAAGGATGGATCTGCCTGTGATTGATGAAGTATGCAGTTAGAAGCCACACTGCTTTATACAAGCCATGACGTTATGTTGACAAGCTGCACAAGCATTTAATGTTCTACCACAGATGATCTGTCCTTAGAGACCTTATAAGGCTGGCAGTTTACAGCATGTTCATAAAACAACCCAAGCATAACAGGAACTTTCAGTCATTCTGCATCCAAAGTCACTATCTAAACTCCCACACAATGCGTTAACTTACTGGAATACAAAAATAAACACAGTTGAGCAATCTAAGAATTTGATAAGATGCTACATGTGTCAACTGCAAGGAAATATTGTTCTGTCATTTTCAGCAATATGTCAATGGTTGTTTGAATCTGTTTTAATAAAACCTGTACAATATCCTGCGTGACAGTAATTCTGATATGTGCCCGTTATGTAAAACAAATACAAGTTTCTACCTCAGTTCTTGTGTCAGATTACACTGTCAGTTAAAGATTAACGCAAAATAATTACATAAAAATGTTTTGAGTATGTCTTTTCCTGGTGCACAAGATAACTGATGGTTCATTAATTCTGCTGTTGTGGCAGATTGCTTATGCTGCTGAGTCAGTTTCCTAACTCTGCACCTGTTCAGGTGTAGAGACTGATGTCTCCCTGGAATACTGACTACATGCCTCCCGACGACACCGCAAACTAAAAAAGAATGCATATAGTTGAGCTATGTTGCAAGATGACCAGTGTCAGCAACAGTGAAAGAGCTGGGACAGTAAATTGGCTCAGAATCGATGAGTGGGAGTGTTGGGTTGTGGGAAATCTGAGCTCATTTCCTCCCTTGTCAAGGTCCAGTAAGTGTACGGGTAGTTCATCAACATTCAGGCATTTACTGCACATCACAAAGAGGTGTAAAGGATGGTTTCCGCTCACTCACCCTAATGAAAGGCGCAACAATATTAAAAACACGAAACAGTATTTTAATCAAATCTCCTCAGATTAAACAGCATGTCAAAGCATTCTTCAAAATCATTATTCTTTGACACCTCTTTCCATGAAACGTTGCCACAGTATGTATGCGTCTGGATGAGAATCTAAATTTGCCAGTCTGTTGGAGAGGCAGTAGGGCACAGCTGAGTCCTGTAGAGAGGTTGTGTCTGGGCCACTAAACACATCCCGTGTGTTGAGCACCATTCGGTAAGGACCATCTGCTTTCTGTACCAGGATGCTCAGGAAAAGCAGGTGGGGCAAAAGGGAGCAGTTTCTGGTGGGAGCCCTCCTAATCAATAAGTATTGATTCCTCACTTATCTCAAATACAGCCAAGCTGATGAGATGTCACGCATGTGACCTCATGCAGGGAGGGAGGAGCGAGGGATGGCAGCTGGGTAACACAGATACCGCACTTACATGTACTAAAAGCAAAAACACTTTTGAAGAAACAGACACGTAGAGACAGATATAGACAGGACAGGACAGGTATGTTCAGATTTGGATTCACACACACAATAAATAATAAGTGTATATACAACACTGTGGGAGGCGTGCGGTTATTCAGCCAGAGAACTATCTACTTTTTCAGGTTGCACTTGCATGAACAGCTATTATCCTGCTATTCTCTTTACCACCCATCTCTAAACCTCCTCCTGCTGCTGCTCTCAGTCTCTCTTGTTGCTGGCAGACAATTAATCAGCGCTTTGTCGGCTGGATGGCTCACATTCACTGCAGCTGCTGTGCTCAGCAGAAAGGTAAAATAAATAAAGAGTGAGCAAAACCTCTAAACTGACTGACAGATGGATGGATGGATGGATGGACGGACGGACGGACGGACGGACGGACGGACGGACGGACGGACGGACGGACGGACGGACGGGTGGATGGGTGGGTGGATGGATGAAATACTAGATGACAACAGTGACCTTTAACAACATACTTTTCTAAAAGCCTTGTTGGATTTCACATGTAGATTGAAGCAAAGTGTTAATGTCACACAGGTGCAGATACTGTAGTTAGAATAGCAATAATAATAGTGGCACAATAAACTTCTTGACAAGTGGCAGAGAAGCAGCAGAAATCGCATAACAAGCACACAGAAAGATGCAAATGCTCTATAGCTCACAGATCAAAGAGCTCAATGACAGGAGATTTTACAGGGCAAAGGAAGGTGGTGGAGTGGCACCGTAGAAAACTCTCTGAATGTGCTTTTGTGCAGTGAATGTTAAACATTTACCAATATTTCACCTGTTCCTTCTCCTGCTGCGCACCTATAAATGTATCATATCTTAATACCTTGGATTCTCTGTCTAATCCTTCCTATATGGAGAGCTGGAGAGTGACTGCATACAAAGGGATGCCATAAACGGTAGGATTCAGAGGGAGGCAGGGAGCCGTACTCTTCACAGTGACGGTGAAGAAATGTGTATTTGAATTAATTTGGACTGACATGTTTTAGCTATCTCTGTCCTCAATTTTATGATGCAATGTGTTCACTACACAAACAATGGAATCTGAAGTGACCACACTGATTGTTTTTGCACGTAAACATAATGTGTATTATAGAAAAATAACTGAGATTCTCAAGACTCAGTGACCTCAGGAAAAGTCAAACATTATCACCACTTTGAAAGTTTAGACACATGCAGATTTCTGCTGTTACTACTTTAGCTTGTGGACTAAATTCACTGGATATCCTTATATTTTTAGAAATCATCAGCATCACTGCACAAACATACCAGTCCAGCTGCATCAACCCCTGACAAGCATGAATTTCCACTTGCTCCCTGATTTTTAGTCCCCAGTCGATGCAGAGTAACAATTTTCTCCACAGTGGCAGAAGTGTGCACACAACTATTTGTTGACTGACTCAGAATGAGACCACATTACCATTATGATTTACAAGTTTGTTTAATGATATCTTGAGGGTTTTCCTCTCAGGGTTATGAGGTGTAATACTGACTGTAGGCAGCCAGTGCTGGTGAGAAAAATAGAAACTGTTCAGTAGCTGCTGAATGAGTGTCGCTCCAATAAATGAGTAATTTAAAATAACAGCATTCTTGTTTTCCTCTCGACTTCTTGTTTAAATTCAAGCATTTTTGGTTTGTTTGTGGACAATATCAAAGTGAATAACACAATTTTGTGCAGGATAGCGTAAAGGGAAAGTGACAGAAACAGTATAAACTGGCAAAGAATCAGAGCCAAAGGATTGAAATAATTGCATTTGTGGCTACATACCATGCAATTACAGTAGTGAGCACACACAGTGAGCTCCTTGATTCCTAATTTGCAGATCATGACTGCTGTGAAATGCAATTAATGGATTCCTGATTTATTTAGTGGCCTGTGATGAAGGAGCTCCTGGGAGCTCACAGAGGCAGACTGCAACGTACACTCCATCCAGGCTGAGCATAAGGTCTTCTTCTTTCAGAGAGTGAAGTTATTCTGCCTTTGAGGATGTAAAGGGAGACAGGAATGGAAAGGCACATTCAAAGAAATGTAAATTCAGATGTAGCTGCATAAAAGAATAAAATGCTCTGAATTCACTGTTAACCCATACCAAGTTAAATATAGAAATAAGTAACAAACATGTGACAGTGTCAACACGGTGTCACTCTGAGGCCCCTATGAGGTGACATAGATGTCAAAACAGCAGGTAAAGAGCCTATTGTTTGGAATCAGTGTCATGCAGAGGACACAGTCTGTCTTTATATTTTTGCAAAGAGACAGATGCGAGAGAACAGTCTGAAAAATGTGAGACAAACAAGATTCCCTGGATGGCTGCCATGTCCCTGCAGGTACAAACTAGGATTTAGGGGAAAACAGGACGCAGCTTGGTGGTAATTGGAGGTACCCTCTGGAAATCTCTGCTTTGTAGTTAAGCTTTGTTTGAATATGATGTGTGCTATTAATGAGAATGTGAGGGAAACATTTGTGATACCGCAAAGCCTCAAATCATTTTAGCTGTACTAACGGAAACATTCTGCAGGCTTTTCATTTAACCACAACTGACGTGCGGCGTGTGATGAAGTGATGCCGGTGAAAAAAAAATGTAAATAAGACTTCAGTTGAAACACCCTCATGGCTATTGTATTCATTTACAATGGAAACCCAATCATTTGCTCAAATCTGAAGCAAAGGCGGTCTAAATATGTAAATGCTCAAACTCAAATGTGCCCCAGTCAAATCTTGCTGCCAGATATTTACTCTGTGTGAGAGAACCTGATGGGATTCACAGTGACTCAACTTCTACCTATTCCTGTCTCAGTATAACAAGTGTTTAGACTGTTTGCCAAAAATCGAGTTCCTGCCAGATGTTGCCAAGCAACTGATTAATTAACAGAGCCTCCTGAGAATACAACAGTGAACCCAGAATAGAAGAGGTCACATTAATCCCGGTGGTCCAAGGGAGTCCACCAGCTCTCACACTTTAACAAAGCCATTTAATTTAATCTAAGGAGATCTTTGAGGGATTAGTTAAATATTTTGGAAGGTAGTTTTTTATTTGCTTTCTGGCTGACACTTAGATGAGAAAATTGATACTATTCTCATATTTGTCTGACAGAGCTGAACCCAGAAGGCGATTAGATTAATTTCAACAGCCGGCTGGTGCTGTACAAAGGTTTAAAAAACTGAGCTTTAGAGTCCAGTGTCACTAATTTTACTGGGGATTATGTGCTGGACTTTTTCTTGGCAGGTTTCATCATCATGTCCTGGAGTCTCCACTGGTCACCTGGTAACCTCACAGTGACGACAAGACTGAAGCTAAACAAATGAGATTTGTGGTGACAGTTTGAGGTGCTGGTAAACAGTGTTTTTGGACAGAAGCAGGCTAGGTGGTGCCCTCTGGTTCCACTTCTTATTCTAAACCAACCACCTGCTGGCCTCATTTTCATATCTAACAGACATGAGAGGGGTTTTGATCTTTTAATCTAACTCTTGGCAAGAAAGCAAATGAGCATATTTCTCAAAATGACAAACTAATACGTTAACACAGCAGAACTTTTCATGCACCCTAAAGTGACAGAAAACAGAGGTAATATTTAAACACAGCATGATGCAAAGGTTTCAGAGGATTTGTGTTATTTAGATGTTTTAAAATCCAGTCAAAATGTCCTAATTGCTCATTTTTTGAATCTAATTATATTTACTCTTTCCTGGACAAAACATTTTACTGTCAACGTTATGGTAATGAAGTGTGTTTTGTTTGAAAAATAATTCCCCAAAATTACAACAACTTGTTACACTCACTCAAACATAGAGGCAGATTCTTGCTGTTTTATACTTTTTCTGTGATCAGTTATGGTCTGTGGGTGCATCATCTGAATAAATTACCTATGTGGGTGTGAAAATCAGGCCCTCTCTTAGAAAACTAATAAAACTAATCATTCGTCCCTTCATTGTGAGCATTAAGGAAGCTCTGCAGACAAGTGGGAGTCTGCCTATTTCATAGGAACAATAAGCGTGCCCTATCAGCTCCAGTGGGGAGTAATTTGGACTTTCTTTCTCCATGTCAGGAAAAGGTGTTTAAAATTTGAGAGACAGGGCTGGATTGCCTCGTTAACCTCAGTGAGAGAGACATAAAGAAGAATGCTGACAGCTTGATGGAAAAAATACAATTTACAATTGTATTTTTTCATATTTTTACATTACTTTTTGGAACACATCTTCACACAGCCTTTACCAGGCTTTTTTATTTGAATAAAACCTTACCTAGAATTGAATAATTCCACAAAAACACTTCAGAAAACAATGGCAGGATTTTGAACAAGAGAGGATAAGAGCTGGAAATCAGCCATAGAGAAAACTCTTAATGTTCTCTAAGAGATCACTTTAAAATACTCCACAGTCTGCATTGAACACCATTAGAGAGGAGCAGGCCAGGGCAACACCCCCCTCTCTGGATGTTCCTTAAATGAACTACTCCCCAGAGACTGTGGAAGAGATCACTGTTATTGGTCTGTAGAGCTATATCTACCTGAACTACAATGCTCACATTTTTTGAATAAAGAAGTATGTTGCCCAGACGAATGGTCGAACACACAATAAGCTTGTCAGGACACACAGTGCATTTAAGCAGGATAAAAGCATTGTTGTTTTGTCTCTTTATGGGATTTGTTGAAAATAAGAAATATAAAAAAATAGATCAGCCTGTGTTTTAAATATAAATGTGATCCATATCTGTACGACTTTTTCTCCAGCTGATATTTCAGGCAGGTTAGCCTTGGTTCTGCTCATTGTGGACTTTCTGACAGGCTGTCAGAAAGCATAAATGCAAAGTGTGAGCGTGTGACACCTTTTCATTCGGGTGTCAACACATTTTTTTTCTTTGAACTCCAATGATGGAAAGCCAAGCTTAGCTAAGAATCAATGAACCAAAATGAGATCCAACTACATACAGTATCTATATCTTATTAAATAATGGAAATGGCTGAAGGGTAGCTCTTATAAACAATGTGATATTGATTAAGGTGAAATAAATTATTTTAATTTAATTTCAGTATCGATTTAGATAATATTACTGAGATCATTTCAGCAACGATATTCACAATATGAATTTGCATTAGGCTTGGACATGATGCCCTGAATGATTTGTGGGTCCCAGAGCTTGAGAGAGGCCCTTAGTGCTATAAATATTTGGCCTTTATGGGCTCTAAATGAGCTCATGTCAAGAGGCTTTCTAGTAACACGAACAGCTTTAAGCTGGGGAGATGAATCCCAGATCGATCAGCAGCACTACTTATGCAAATATTTCACATTACATTGCACATTTACTGTTTGCATTTGCATCTGCAAACTGAAGTGACAAGAATAGCACAAAACACAAGCAAACCTTCTACTCTGCTGTGTTGACTTGATCTGGACCACAGTCCACAGGTGGATTATTCCTGGTACAAATTGTAGTAATGGACACCACAATTACAGTGTGCTACTGTCCAGATACAGCTCCTACTGTCCTTTTAGAGAATGGGGGTTCACGAACACCAAAATGCAGCATAAATCACAGACATCACTGTGCCTCAACAAATCATCACTTCTTCTTTTTTTTTTTAAACTTTTATTTTTGGCCTTTTATGCCTTTATTAGATAGGTCAGTGGATAGAGACAGAAACGGGAGAGAGTGGGGAAGGACATGCAGTAAATGCCCGAGGTCGGAATCGAACCCAGGACAGCTGCTACGCCTTAGCACTTGGGTCACGCGACATAACTGTTAGGCTATCGGGGTGCCCCAAATCATCACTTCTTGAAGTCATGCATTGCACAATGCACTAAAACAGGGTGCATGACTGTAAAACTGTCATTACAGCTCCTAGAGTCTGTTCACAACATTATACTTTAGAGCCTTTTACTCTCAATAATAGGGCTTTCAAGCTAAATTGGGCTTCCTGTTTCGTAGCATTAGGATTTGATATGTATGCTGCAGTTTGTTGCCACTGTGAGTGGTCGAGAAAGCTCTCCATCTTTTTATAATATGATCATGGTTGGCTGAGCCATCCTTTCCAGATGAACAGTACACGGTTTGTACTTCCTTTGCCAGAAACGGCCTGCATCCACAGGGCACTGGGCCACACACAAACACATGTAGGCAGATGCTCAGATACTTAATTAACTTACTCCAAACATTATCAGTTCTTCCATGCTGCAGAGTCAAAGCTGTCTAATAGAGGGTGGAAGTCATATTTTGATGCCTAACTCCACTTAGGTTAATAAGGGTGTTGTAATTAGTTGGGAGGATGGAGAAGCTATATGAACCATGATAGAAAGCTAAATGGTCCAATTTTCTCTGTCATGTGAACGCCCTTCCCTCACATCACTCTTGGCAGTCGGTGAGGCTAAAAGACACCAATTAATCTCCCATGGCTATTATGGGGCAAGATGGCACAGAAAATGGATGGGGGAAGCACAGCGAGACAGAAAGAGGATATGTAATTTGCTCGGGATCACTCCACATTGGCTGGAACCAGCTATAATTAAAACAGCAGTCAGCAAAAGTTTGACAATTACGCCGTAATTTGTTACAGCAGTAATTAAATTAACACTCCTCATAGTAGTGCTTTCTAATTATAGCGATACTCCTCTGCATAAGCCATACAAAGTGTTGGCCAATTATATTTAGCTGAATTTAAGTGGTTTTAATTTAGGAGTCTTTCAACAAATTGGAAAAGTAACATAATGAGAATGAGAAGCATGACAGCTCATCAGAAAGTTAGCGGTGTCAGCTTTTTAACATTTCGCCGTGTCTTCTGCCAAAACATTTTAATCTGATGAAAAATGGCACAAAAGCGAGACTTGTAGCGTTATTTGAACTCTGCAGTGATTATAATCTGTAATCTGTCCATTGTGTCTGAAGAACTTTAAATGACTTATGTTAAATTAAATCCTTGTAACTGTAATGTTTGTCTTAGGTGGCATGAGCTGGATGTGGCAGACCTGTCGCAGCATGTAGGCTTGCATACTCGATGCATGTATCATCAGTATTACACATTCCTTAGAATTCATCCAGATCTGTATCATTGTCTCCATCCTGTGCTGAATAACAAATGAACATCGCCACTGCCTGCTGCTTTGACTCACTGATTTCCCTTGGCTGGAATTTCTCCTAATAACCAACTGCCTGCCTCACTCTGCACAGCAGCGCTGACAGAGAATGAAGACTCTGATGCTCAACAACATGCATGCTGCTGGATGGTGATTTTCTCCAACAGATGGCCATTTGCTCAGGGCTACAGCAATATCTCTGAAATGAAATAGCTAGAATACTGAGCTGCTATGAATTTTGATTCATTTTCTGGTAACTGTAGATTCTGAAACCTTGTAGTTCCTCTCTAGATATTTAACATTTAAGATGTGTTCCTTTGTCTTCTAGTTAAAACAATTTTTTCCCCACTTTTTGCTGGTTGTGTTTTAAGGAGTTTCGCTTCAACATGCAAATGATTTTCTGTTAGGTCCTCAAGAGTTGTCATGGTCTCATTTCCCCATTCACACTGGCATTTTTAAAATCTTCTGTACTGTTAATTTTGTCAAACCAACTATAATGATCTTATTCATTATGACAGACAACTCCACCTCAGTCTAATGCCAGTGTTATACTCTCCATGTCCGACTTAAAGTAATGTCCTTTTACTTTTGAACCTTTTTTTGGCACTGCGTGTTACAGCAACATTATGTCACTCATGCTGAGCAGCTAACCCTCTGTGGCCACAAATAGTAATTACTGGTTTCTGGTGCTTTAAAGGTCCCATATAGAGAAAGTCTGTTTGTGTGGTGTTTGGTGGTTGTTAGAAACTTGAACATGTAAAATAAAAGCTGCTGTGATCCGAACACGTTTACTTCTGCTATTTCTCAAGCCCCAGAACAACTACTTAGCATCCTAGCTTTACAAGTCAGTAAGAATTCAACACAGGCTCACTGGTTTTCAGAGCAGAACAGCCTGTTTAGAACGGCACTAAAACCATGGGTTATACAGTCATGAAATTAACCATCATTGCAGTATTTAGTGCAAAAAAACTGAAAGACACTTTGCGGGGACATGTGAGACTTTGATTAATTTGCTGAATATGGGCACAATAGGGGACCTTTAAATTCTGCTGGGCTCTACACTCTAGTGTGCAAAGGTACTGGAACATGGCCTATCAAATGATCATACGACAAACACAAAATCAGCATCTCAGTACAAACCCGGTGAGCTTCTTCTTATGGCTGAGCTAATGACCGATAGTTGATGGTGTGTGACATAGTGCCATAAAGCAGTTCCCCCCCTTGTGAGAGATTGTACCTGCTCAACCCTAGTTACACAGGTCAAGAACAGGTGTTCAGGGCACAGACTGGGTATAAAAGAGGAGCCATTCTCCTTATTATACATCAGTGTACCATCAAAATGATTTTGAAGCTGTGAATTAAAGTAATAAATAAATAATTGCATAACCTTGCCTTAGGAAGGACCATTTCTGGCATACAGTTCATTCTGTGTTTACATAAACCTACAAAAATGAAAGCTAAGATAACACTTTAATGTAGTGTCCAATATTTTATTTAAAATGAACATGCTGGAGCACACTAACTGAAGAACAAAAGTGTGTAACTGTCCAAATACTTAGGATCTGAAATGTCGATGGTACGCTGCAAGTGTATAAACTATATATGCACATTCTGCCCAAACTTTGGTTGCTTCACACACTCACAGCTCCTTACCTCTCCAGCTATCCGCTGACATCAGGTATTACCTCTAGTATTCTGCTGTCTGACTCAAAGCTCCAAAGGGCCAATGAATACCAAATGAGCTTGTGGAAATCCAGCTTGGAATACATTGTCCAAAGGAAACATGGTGTGCCACCCCATCCCGTATTCAACTACAGAATCACATTTCAAAAAGGTGCACAAGTCACAGCTGTTCTCATCTTAAGCATCTGAGCAGGTGCGGTTTTGATTCTGGCTTCCCACAATATTAAATGTGAGCCCTGCATTTAGATAAAACCATGAGCCGTGCGCATCACAGTATGAAACAAAGTGCGCTGATTTTCCCACAATGGAGCGTGCTAGTGCATCTGAGCTGTGTAATGTTACATTCCCACACACACAAGCACACATATGGTCAGCTGATCTTTTATTCACCATCAACCCTCCTGTATGCACAGATGCACACAAGCAAAAACTGACAGCTACATACACATGCACACCCTGCTCCCAAATGAGTCCAGCTAACCGACTGTGGAGAGCGGTGCAGTGATGCAGAGACAGGGGCCATACACAGGGCTTCATGTTCACTGCCTGGGAATTATCACATCAAACTCAGATGCCCAATGGTTCTGACAAGCCCAGGGCCAAACCATTAAAGCCCGGTGTAGACAGAAATGACTCTGCTGGACTATGACTAGGCATTGACTATTGTTGTGCACCAGTGATTCTCACCACACCAGTAGCATTCCGATTTACACAGACAACCAGGAAGGAAGTTCTTGCCAAAAAAACAACCAACACAGAATCAGTGGACATGCTTTCTAAGCTTCATTGACATGCATAGATCAGTTTTCATGATATATTCACACTTTCCTCCTTTGCGGCTTTGACATTTTTCAGAATGTGGACTTTATTTCTTGAAATGAATACTGCTGAAATCAGTCTCTGGCGCTCCGCAGTGTATTTGCATGATGTATTCACACGACATCCTAGTGCCCCCTGTAGTAGACACGGGAGATGCCAGTGCTTCAATTAACCGTACTGTTGTTGGAAATTGGAAGCAAGAAGTAATTAGGACCAAATCAGTAGAGAAAGACACCTGCCAAGACCACACAATTACAAAATTATCACTTTCCAACTCCACTATTTAATGAAGAAATACCACCAGTGTTTGGAAGATCACTCAGATGTGTACTGCTGTCGTCAAACTTTGGGAGCAATTACACAGGGAGCTTCAGATTAATGACAGTTTATGTCAAATAGGCCACACTTAAGACACCATCTAATGAAAATCAAGTTTTTACCTTGCTATTGTGTCCATGTGATGTTTTTTATATGCTAGGAAACATCATAAGTGAAATAAGTAGCCTTGGCGAAGCATGCTGGCCTTGAAAAATGCCTACATGCCAATGACAGTCTCAAAAATACAAAGGTTTTACACTTGTGGGGTTTCATACATAACAAACCTAAGGAACTAATCATGTGAGCAGGGAGTGACTTTCTGTATCATTGTTCTCCTTCAGAATTGATTTCCAGTTTAGCCATGTATGGTTGAATTAATCAAATATTAAAACTTGCCATTGTGTAGAATATAGTAGCTTCACTGTGTTTGAGCAGAGTTGTAGGTGAGCTGGTGTGCTCGAGCTGCCCGCAAGTGGGAAAGGGTGAGTGGACAGAGAAGTTTACTCAAGTTCACTGTATAACATTTTCACCATCTTGGGAATGTTGATAGCATGCTGTCATTTATGAATTGCCAGTAAACAACAAATACAGATGAGGATAATGGAAATGTCAGTAGGTTTGCAGGTCTCTGGTCAGAAACATAATAACAATAATAATAATAATAATAATAATAATAATAATAATAATAATAATAATAATAATAATAATAATAATAATAATAATAAATAGAGGGTAAAACTTTAAACACAAGGCTAAAAATGTTAATAATAATAATAATAGTAGTAAATAAGTAAAATAAATACACAAATAAATAGGTAAATAAATAAATAAATTGGGGCAGTGGTGGCGAAACAGGTTAAGCCCCTGACTACTGATCAGAAGGTCAGGGGATCCAATCCCACTGCGGCTACTGTTGAGCCCTTGAACAAGGCCCTAAAACCCTGACTGCTCCCTGTGCACTGCACTGCAGCAGCCCACTGTTCCTGCTACTTGTATATATAGTAGCATGGATTAAATGTAGAAGTTGAATTTCCCCAAGGGGATAAACAAAGGTTAAATTATTATTATTATTATTATTAAATGAAGGGTAAAAGGGAATAAAATGAAGATTGAAATAGATCAAGTTAAAAAAAATTAGACTATAAAAATAGACGATAAGAATAGTAACAATAAATAAATAAAAATAGAAATAAATAACACATCACATAAAAGCAATTCTACAAAAACAGGTGATTTAAAGTTAGTAGGAAAAGCAAAAGTTAAGTTGCCTGACATTGCCATTCCCAACTGCCAATAACTATAACTAATTATAAGTAATGCATTTTGACATAGCTCCATCTAAACAGGACTTCTATGTATATTTGATTATTATATTTTGGTTACCTACATTCTGTAGGTTTGCACTTCCAGTCACACTGACATAAAGTATGAACACTTTATTAGAAATATGACAAGAAGAACACTTCATCCAGTCCAGATGGCTGCTCTCACCAGGCAGGAACACGAAGGCTGAAGCTCTCTCCTCACTCTACATTTTTACCGCCACTCATTCCTAGAAAAATGAGACACAAGGTGAGTTTTAATCCTTCTCTGTCACACTTTAGAGAAAGTTGTATGCAATGCCGTTATAATCCATACTGGGGTTTTTTCCACGTGTCCTTAGAATAAGAATGTTTTGTCACTATGGCAACAGCTTTGTGTATCTCTCAACAAACCTGCTGAAAAAGTAACAGAGAGTAGTTTTATTCCCTTCTGTTTTCTTCTATTTTTCCTAAATATATTTACTACAAGGGCTCAGAAACCATCCATATCTGAGGTAAGCTGCTGCTTATATGATATGTTAGTGAGTTTTCAGGAAACACTTCAGTCTGAAGCATTTCAGTCCCATTGGAGTTACATCTAAGCTAATTCTCCCTCAGTGAGAGAGGCTTACTGGCAGCAAAATGTCAGTTAAGTAACTATGAGAAAGTCTATTTTATATCCACATCTGATGTCAGATTGGTGATGTTTCTTGTCCAGTTGTTAATCAAAGGGATCTTTTTTCTTAGCTACAGTTGCTGCAATTGCATAAAAGGTTAATGGAGATGATAGCAGAACCGGTTGCTTTGTGTTGCTCACACTGTGGTGACAGATGCGGTGGGAGAGCGGCCCACTGCAGGGTACCCGGTGAACAACACTGGCTTAGGCATATGTCTGAACTGTGAAGGGCTGTTGAACAGAGAGATGAAAGGTTTGGAGGGAAAGTGACACACAAAGCCAGAGAAAGTCACAGACACTTTTGTCTCACTGACTGAGAGCAATGACAAGCAGAGGAGAGGGACTCAAATGAGAAAGTTACACAGATGTAGCCTCGGTATTTGATGGAAGTAAGAGATAGGAGAGGGAAGGAGGGAGGAACGGAGGGCGAGAGGATGGGAGAACTTTGTCTCCAGCAAACACCCTGACTTCTCCTTTATTCTCTCTCATGCTGAGTTTGAAAAAGTAGTATTTTAACAGTGAGCTCAGGTAAAAGAAGCTAAGACACATCTCTGGGATGACATTTCTATTCACTATTCCTTCCTGTATATTTTTAGAGAGCAAGTGATGTGTTGTGTCTTTGAACGACGAGTGTTTAAAATATCTACAAAATGACAACATAAAGAATATTTTGAAGTACTAAGCCTTAAATGGACCTAAATTTATCACTTTTAACATTATCACGATGAATATTCAGCCTAGAAGAAAAGCACAAGCCTTTCCAAGTTCCAAGTTTCAAAGACACTTAAGAACAACCTGGCTGCATCAACAACAAGGGTTTAATAGGCTATGGTTGTGTGCAGATCATGATGAAGAGAAGCAAGCCCCCCTCCTCCAGGAGAGCAGAAATCCAGCATCTATACGAATGCTACGCCTCAGGCCACACGGCTTTGCCTGCCGCTGCCCTTCTAAGGTTCCTCCACAAGGAGCAGATGGAGCTCACAGCAAATGAAGAGATGGTAGAGAGCTTGATAGACAGATATGAGATTGCAGACGCAGGTGAGTGAGGGCAGAGTTGTGTGCCATGTCAGACTGCTCGCTGCTCATTACTATGGGTAAAAAATGGTTCCATTCTTTAATGACTAAAGCACTGACACGTAATGATGCTAATTTAGTTAGAACAGAAGTTGAGGCTTGAGCTCCAGTGGTACCTGGCTGATAAAATGATTTGCTGTAAGCCCAGGAGCTGGTGGGTAAAATGACAGAAGGAAAATAAAAGTCAGGCACGTCAGTGGACCAGTGGACCAGATGTTGTCTCAGGCCCAGCGTACTGCAGGCTAAATTCACACCATTGCAAACAGCAAAACACAGAAAACAATGAGGCTCACAGCTTGCCTCTGCAGTAAATATAAAATGGACGTCACTTTTTCACATTTAGTATGATCTGTGTGAGAAAATGTTTGGAGAAGCAGTTTGTAGCTTTTTGAGGGGCAGATTTTGTCTTTGCTGTAAATGCTATAAATTTCTTTCATCGATTACCTGAAAACAGAGGTGGTGCTAAGCTTGTATACATTCATTGACATAATAGCCAGTGAATTTATTCAAAATTGAACCAGAATCTGAAAACAAACTCCTCTAAACTGCTGAATGTAAAAGCAGGTAATTTACAAGCCCCTCCGGGTTTAATTGGCTTCTCCAGCACATTTCGATTTTTTAAAAATCTATTTTGACTGTCTGTTTTAAGTGCATGAAATAAAATTAAATAAAATTAAATTAAAAAAATACTAAACTAAACTAAACAAAGATGGTGAACTCTGTACACCCTTGCTTGTTATTCATTTGACCTGTTTTAATGTTGTAACAACAGGAACTGTATTTCTGCTTGAGCTGGCTGTTGCACTAACCTTTTTAAACTTTAATGCTGATTGTGAGTGCCAGTGTTCAGTTCGCTTCTTCTTCCTCCTCCAGCCAAAGAAAGCAGGTCCATGACATTTGAAGGCTTCCTCAGGTACATGGAGTCCAAAGACAGCTGTGTGTTTGACCAGGCCCACACCTCAGTGTACCAAGACATGGACCAGCCTCTTACCAGTTACTTCATCTCCTCTTCACACAACACCTACCTGACGGGAGATCAGCTGGTAGGAAAGAGCCACCTGGACGCCTATTTTTGGTAGGGAAGCACTGCATACACACCACAGCTGATTAATGAAGCAACTTTAAAAACATAACAAAACAAACAGCTTTGCTGCCTGAGAAACTATAGTATGCAAAAGTTTTGGGGCACTGAAGGCAAAGTGATGATGCTTTAAAAATAATGCCACATAAAGTTTGTATTTATCAATGAAGTGCAGCAAGAGACAAACACTTAAATCAAATTAATCTTTGGCCTGACCTCTCCTTGCCTTTAAGTGTCAGTGTCTTCCGTCCCTTTTTGTAATCTCAGGCTGACTCCGTGATGTTGAGATCAGGGCTCTGTGCCATCTGTTCCTGCATTCCTTGTTCTCTTTGTCACTGAAGATAGTTTGTTATGACTCTGACTGTATATTTAGGGTCATTGTCATGCTGTGGGATAAATTTGGGGCCAATCAGATGCCTCCCTGATGATATTAAATGACTGGTAAAAATCCTTGCAGAAAGCTGTGAAGTATGTGTGTTCTGACACCTTTCTATCATAGCAGCATTAAGGTTTTTAGCAGTTTGTGCTACAGTAGCTCCTCTGTGAGATCAGACCACATGGGCCAGGCTTCACTCTCCACAGGCATCAGTGAGTCTTGGGTGTCCATAATCCAGTCACTGCTTTACTGACTGATTTTCCTCGGACTACTCTTAGTAGCTACTAGCTAATGCATACTGGGAACACTCCAAAAGACTTGGAGATGCTCCGATCCAGTTGTCCAGCCGTCACAATGTGCCCCTTGACAGAGTCATTTAGATTCATTAACTGCCCATTTTTCTGCTTCCAATCCATCAGCTTCAAGAACTGACAGTTCTCTTGCTGCCTAAACACTCCACCTCTTAACACGTGCCACTGTAATGAGATAATCAATGTTTTTAACTTCCCCTGTCAGTGGTTTTAATGTTTTGGCTCATTGGTGTGCAGTGTGTATATATATATATAAAACTGCAGGTTAATACAGGTTAATGTCCACTTACAAATTTGCCAAACATCCTTTCATCTGTAAAATTCATTATATTTTATTAATCTGCTACTTTATATAGAAACAGCACAAACCAAAAAATAAATCCCATTTTAAAAAGCATCTGGCTGAAGTACCGATCTATAATGCCCTTGACTACGAGATTATCCTCTCAATCCAGACCTACATGTTTGTTATTTGGATACTCTCTTTCCCTTTCGTTTCATTGACCCACTCGTGTGCTGAGGCAGACAGTGAAATTGCTGCGGTGTCTTTATGGGACAATGGAGGTGATTACAAAAGCGGCTGATGGCAGCAGAAGTGCAGTATTTATGGTTCCAGTGAAAGTGCTGAGTGCCCTGGCCGGCTGGTAGAGTGGAACCCTCCAACCCAGCAGCCTGGAAGCTCTGGTTTACTTAGATAATGAAACAGTGATCTCGGGAGGAAAACAAAGTGGCAGGAGCAGGAGGCTGCTTTTTAGAAATCCCACTCGCTCACAGGTGGGAGAGTGAGGAAAATAAAATGATCAGATGTTGGGTCGGTATTTGTTTGGTGGAGAAAAACATGCCTCTGTGTTGCATGGGATGGTAAAACTAGTTACCTGGCTTTTTTTTGTCCAACATCAGAATGCTTGAGCTTAAAATGTGTATCATGACAAATAAGCAACCAACAACAGAGGACACCATTCAGGAAATAAGAAAGAAGCTTCTGGCTTATTTCTGGCTGCTCGAGGTAGTGTTAGCGTCATGGCAAGAAACAACTGTAAGAGTCGTAGAGATCTCAGTGCTATGATAAAGGCCGTGTAAAATGTCTGGTTGTAATAATAAGGTGGCAGGTTTTACAAATTACTGATCTAGTTGAAATAACGCCAACTCATTTTTGGTTTTAAACTGTATGAAGTTCACTCTGGTTCGTTTTACCTCGGTTTCCACGTCATCAACAATATGGCTCTTTTTCAGTTTGTTAAGTTTAGTTTCAGTTCAGTTTGTTCTTTGAATCGTGAAGCAAGTCTCAGTTTTCCTGGGAGATGTCGGACCTGGTGTCAAACAGAATTGCATAGTGAAAGCGAGGCTTACAGGAAACCAATCTAAAGGCCAATGGTGTCATTATTCTATAGCCATTACATTGTGCAATCAACATTTCCTTCATAATGATAAACTAAAGCAATAAACTTGCCCTTTGCCTCCATCTTCTTTGGGAAAAAATGTATACCATGCCACATACATAGCTCTAACTTCAAAAACTGTGTTTACATGAACGCCCCCCTAATTGGCCCTTTCCGCCTTTATGTCTCCCTTGTGGTGTAGCATCCGACAGTTTCAACCATGACATTCACTTTGAGTGCACCAAAGCAACAACAAATAGTACTTAGTGGACGAAACTCCAGTTCTGTGAGGCTTTAGGAAACAGCACATTCTAGGATTTAACCTATACGGTGAATTTTACTCTTAAGACGGCAATGAAGTGCAGAGAAATTGCACTTGGTGACCTCTTGAAATTTGTGTTTTACATGGGCGCTTCCTACCGTCACTGCAATGTTGGGGCTGAACAACATTTGGCTTTGGGCTTTGAGGCTGCAAAGAATTAGTTCAAAATTTGGGAAAATACACTTGTTTGCTTGAAGATTGATACCACTCACATTACTTTGCATCAAAGCAAAGAGCTGCTTAGCCTACTTAGCAACTTAGCATCACAATAGAAGCGGAATAAAAACACCTAGTCTGGATGCTCCAATCATTTACATGTAAAACAGCAATAAACTGGTAGAGAAGCAGAACCAGTTCATCCAGATTTAAAATGTCTGGAGAATAAGGTGGAAATAACCTTGCAACATGATATATTTGCAGGAAAATATATCATTGTCATAGTGATTATTTGCTCCACTGTCAAAGCGATATAATTTTTGCCATTTGTCAATAAAAAGCAATACGATATAAGACCAAGGCACATTCTGTATACATTTAGGATTGTAATGTATTGAACTGGTATTATTTTAATAAGCAAAAGCACAGAAATTGAAATGTAAACACACAATGAGGTGATCCAGAGGTAGGTTGCATGTTGGATTCAGTTATTCTATTTTCACATAATTGCTCACAGGTATGAAGGATTGACCTGATATACTTTGCATATGGCAAAAAAAAATAGGTCAGTTTTCGCCAGAACACTACTTATAACTTCTCCAAACTGCATTGTGTTTATTATAGCCTTCCCACAGCTCAGTGTGTGCATGCGTCTCATGTTTGTGTGCATGTGTGTGCCACAGCGCTCTGAGAAAAGGCTGCCGCTGTCTGGAGATTGACTGCTGGGATGGTCCAGATATGGAGCCTGTAGTTTACCACGGCTACACCCTCACCACCAAGATACTTTTTAAGGATGTCATCACCACCGTGGAGCAGCATGCCTTTGAGGTAAAAGCATATAGTTTGTTCCATGATACGGAGTTCCTCCTCCTAAGTGGCGCCTTAGGTATCTAGTTCACTCCTGCCTCTGTAGGTACCAGGAGTCCCTACTGAGCTGCATTTGCTCTAATTAGTAACCTCTCTAATAGAAATGCCTTGTCTGCAAACTGTCTTTGATTTAGCAATTCTGCCATTCTCTATGAAGTGTGTAAAGACTCTGGACTCTACCAAGAGAGCAGTCAGGTGCATCTAGGTTGATGCTAATTGTTGGAAATGGAGACTAAATCATATATTTTTTTAAACTTTTTTGCTCTGGTGTGATTATTTCTTGACAGGTGTCTGCTTACCCAGTGATCCTGTCTTTGGAGAACCATTGCAGCAAGGAGCAGCAGGAAGTCATGGCCAAGTACCTCATTTCTATCTTGGGGGACAAGCTGCTGACAGTTCCGTTGGATCATTCAACCACTGGAGACCTCCCAAGCCCAAATGTAAGACCTGCAAGAAGAGAGAGAGTTTCGCTCTGTTAGCACTAAATGAGAAGAGTGTTTAATGTTGGAACAGCTAGTGTAAGCAGAGGAGTGATGGTGTTTGCATGTATAAATCCTTATCGTCTGCCATCACGAAGCAAAACAAAGAGCAAATGAGACCTTTTCGTCGTCACGGAGGGCCTCATTAGTCTCATTCTGAGGCTCCGTGTGTCTTCCCTATACTAGCATGTAGGAGTAAATGGACATCTGCATTTGTGAGCCCCTTTAATCTCTCAGAAAGTCACAAAATGTAATGTGATGCGGTTGATCCTGAGAAGTGTCCATCACTTTAAGCATGTTGAGGCGCTCGAGCTGATAGTTCATTTATATTACCCTGATTGGGTTCTGACTTCTCCTCTGAAAGCATCTGTCTCAGCTCATTACAAAGCAACCGGCCTGGAAGACACTGACACAGTCACTCCAGTCGATTGAATATGATGAGGAGGATGAAGGGTTTTTTTTGCTCTGAGTGCGGATGAATGCGTGCTGCCTCGCCAGAGCGTCTTTGCTACGTCTGACTTCTACTGCTTTAGAATTTAGTGCAAAAACTGGCTTATGTTTTATCCTCAGAGTGCATATTCCCCATATCGCTTTTTATCTTTACGACTTTGGAAGTCGGGGCGGGGGGCTTTCCATAGGAGCCTTGGCGCTAATGGTTTCATCTTGACTATTAACCCCTGCAACTGGAACGCTAAATCAGTATTCATGTTTTAAATTCATGCAGCCTAATGCCCAACTTTCTATGTAATTATGAAAGTGGAAACCAATCTGCGATGTTCAGAATTGCTCATTACTTGCACGACACTCCGACCAGTTACATCAAAGGTTTTAAAGCTGTTTACCAAGTTGTCAGAACCAAAGATGTAAAAAGCCAGTTGTCTCGCTTCTATTTCCTAATTATCCAGTGCTTTAGTAGAATTAGAAATAAGCTATAATTAATTAACATGTTATTACACTACTTTATCCTATTTTTACTTTCACTATGAGGCAAAACTCCCCTCAAGAACCACACATGATATCCTAAAGCGTCTCGACCTAAGTGAAGCCTCTATTTTAGCTCTGCAGACTGTATAATTTTGTGATAAAAACTAAAAGAGTGCAGTAAAGCAGTGCCAAAAGAAGTTCTTAAGCTTGTAATTTTATACTATACGGTCTCTTACAGGTTGTTGACAATGTAATTATTTTGCATATCATTGCTGTGCATACAGTATGCTACAATGGCTTCCTGTCAAATGGCTTATCATGGAGCTGCATCCAGACCATAATGTTTTATTTGCTCTTAGCATATTGCTGCTCGCTGGTGAACACAGACCCATACAATACTGACAGATTTGGAGTCAGGACAGTGAAATGCAGCAGCAGATGTGTGATTCAGTGATTTGAAACACCTGCTGCTTCTGTTGTGTTTCTTCTTATCTTTCCAAACTCGGCCGTGGTCTACATGCAACGATGTGACTCTTTGAAGAAAAGCATCTTTGTGGCAAATCATACGGGGGTAGTTGGTGCAAATGGAGTGTTTTGATGATTGTGTCCTAAGTTTGAGGATAAAGATAAATCTGCAGTAGTTTTACCAGTGAAGCATGAACGCACAGTACATGTCCGTAATTGGGGTAAATTTGCATTCATTCGTGTGTGAATTCATCCTTCATGTGTATGTGTGAAAATGGCAGGACCTGAAGTATAAGATCCTTGTCAAGAATAAAAAGCTAAAACCCGAGGCTAAGGCAGAGGACGCAGCAGGGGCAGTGGAGAGTGCAGATGAGGGCGAGGATGATGAGGAGGAGGATGAGGAGGATGAGGAGGACGAGGATCTGCAAAGCAAAGCAAAGTTCTGGCTTACCAGAAAGGCAGGGTTAAAGAAGAAAGTAAGTTAGGGGTATTTCAGTCAGACTAAAGCAGAGATTTTGCAAGAATAGTTTGAAATAGGTATAAACAAAATGAATTTGAATGAGGGCAAAAAGATTCAATCTGTTGTTGTCTGAATTTCACTTCTGTCTTTGGTTCCTGTGTCATGAGTAGAAGAAGAAGGTGGTGGTGGCCGAGGCGTTGTCTGACCTGGTGATATACACGAGATCTGTCAAGTTTGTCAGCTTTAGTCACTCCAAGGACAATCAGAACTGCTACGAGAACACATCAATGGCAGAGAAGAAGGCTCGCAAGTTAGCCAAAGCCTCAGGTAAGAAGCAATCTATTGATCTGAGTTATGAGACAAGGGGAAAGAAAAGTCTACATTTTAGGTAATAAAAATGTGAATTACTAAATCTAAATATTACAATATAGAATTTTGATGAGCCAAGCAGATTCACTTGATTTATCATTACACCGAGCTCTCTCTGCTCTTTGGATGAGAAATGCAATTATATCCAGGGCCATAAACCTCCATAATAGTGAGAGCATATTGAACATGACATATGCAGCAAAGGGGAATACTTTTTAGGGAATAAAACACAACAGCACAAGCCCAGAAATGTGCCTTGTACTCTCACTGCCGCGGAAGTGAAAAGAGCCCACAGAGGTTTGAATCAACGGATAATCAGTTAAACTGTCATCACGCTGCTGTGCTGCAGTATATTGGAGAAACAGAGCGATGTAGAGAAGTGAAATCTGTTCCTGCTGAGGAGGAATGACACTTTCCAGACACACAGCTACATTATGGGCTGGTTGACTCGGTTGGCAGGGACCATTAACAGTCTTAGCTATGCTGGAGCTGTAAAAACCTTGTTGTTTTGTCAAGCCCCTTCAAGAAAACTACGCAGCTATGGTAATGATATCACACAGACTGAAGCTGTGTGCTTGTCTTTTAGCCCTCAGAGCGAGAATAATTATACATGTATCAAAATCTAATCAGAAATAAAGAGTTTTCACCTTTTTAGATATTCTCCTTTTATTTGACATTAAGGAATTAGCTTGGTGTGTTCTTTCTAAAGGATCTTATTTAAATAAAAGCAACCCAACCATTAAACAGATCCAATAATATAATTAAGAAGTGTCCACGTCCCTGCAGATACACTTCAGTGCTTTCACTGCATCACATCGCCACTGTGTCAGAGAGTTGGATTAAATAGTACAAGATCATAGGAATGACATCTGTGAAGTCTGTGCATGTTCAGATTAATGAGTGTGTCAGAGGACATGTTTGACCTTTGATGTGTTGTGTCTCCGCTCTCTCAGGTCCGGATTTTGTTCAGCACAACCAGAAGTTCCTCAGCAGGATTTACCCTGCAGGCTCAAGGACTTCTTCCTCCAACTTCAACCCTCAGGAGTTTTGGAACGTCGGCGCGCAACTTGGTGAGTTGGAAGAGCGTTAGTGCGTAGCTTTTCAACTTTGGTGTTGGGGGCCTTCTGAGGGTCCGGCTTGTTCTGGTGCATTCCACTGTTGCTAGATTGGTTTGGGATCTGGGGTGTTTGGGTTAACGCCTTGAGGCTCGGTCTGCAACAATGTTAAGGTTGGATACATGTTAAAGTAACATCCACATCAATGCCAAGACCTACAGTTTACCAGCAGAACATTCTATTGCAATGAAATGATCAATATTATTCAACTCCCCTGATTCACCTGTCAGTGGTTTTAATGTTGGAGAATAGAATAGAATAGAATAGAATAGAAATACTTTATTGATCCCAAAGGGGAAATTCTGTTGTTACAGTAGCAACCAGAAAGCCTAATGTTACTACCACAATACACTTAAATAAGAAAGTAGAAATATATACTAAGATACAAAATGCACCATGAAGCATCAATTGCTCACGATAAAAATATACAGTGAATGAGGAAAGTCCTGTAAACAGCTTTGCAACATGTGCAAGTAATGCAATGAATGAAGCAGCATAACAACTGCAAAAACAACAAGGATGCTACAATATTTACTAAAGTAAAGGAATCTGAAATTACTTATACGACTTTCATGAAATGCAAATGCAGATTTTCACTTATTTTTGTACAAATTTCCAAGTACATGCGATATTATCCAACATGCCTTTAGGAGGGCTGCGGAAATAATTGGAAATGTTTATAAAGCATTTAATTAATTGAACCAATCTAATTACAGAAATGAGTAAAGCATAAATAATAAATAAATTACAACTGGTTTAATTAATAGTTTAAATAAATTATTAAGTAATTACCTAAATTAGCTAATTTATTCGTATTTAAACGTGCAATAAAGCAGATCATTAAAATAACACATAATAATAACTACGTCAAGCTTAAAAGTGGTAATGAAATATTCCTGGACTGATTAATGCTTTACTCCCTGTCACCTGTGTTTTTAGGTCATGATCAAAACCCTAAAAATATCAACTTAAATGTCAGCAGTGTCAACCACAACTTTATTGAGACACACAGAGCAGCCACAGCAATCAATTACAAGCTATTAATATGGAGAGAATTGCAATCCTGGAGTTAGATTGTCAAACTTCAAAGGGAACAACCCGACCAAGTATGCTGTCGATTAGTGGTGAAAAGAACATTTCATTCCAGTCCACAGCCTGACCACCTCGTCTGTGGTTTCCCTGGAGCTAATCTTCTCCAGGCCGTTATCACATCTTTTCTAAATCAATTTGCAACCTCATAAATGTGTGTTTTTTTCTTTCTTTAAACTACAGCCATGTCTGGGTCAGAGCTGAGCTTTTTTTTCTCCACAGTTATTTCTTTAGAGTCAAGCATGAGCATCGGGCTTGGCTCCACATAACATGCCGTAGCTTTCCAGGGTAACTGTGCTTTAAAAAAATCAATCATAAACTTCACATACTGCAGCCTTCTAGTAATGCATGATTTACCCATGAGGTTAAAGTTATAACCCTGATCTGTGCGACACTGTCTTGGCCAGTGTTCCTGTCACCCTGTCTGCCTTTTACACATCCTCCTCATCCACCTCCATCCGTCAGTCAGCCACTGACATGCAGCAATGCTGATCGCTCAGCAGACTGTCTACGTGCTGCGGTGGCAGCTGTGCAGATGGTGATCTGTACTTTTCACAGTTGCAGGAGGCTGCCGAACAAAGCAGCAGCAGCTTAGATGGATCAATTGCAGTCAGATGAGCAGCACATCCACTGGGCCTCTGTGACACACAGGAAAAGCGTAGAAATATATCCAGTGCAACGTGTTGATTCACACAAAATTAAACATGCTTCTTTGCATATTTATCTGTGGCTTTCCAGGCTCCCCAGGGATTTCTTTCCAGCCATACAGAGATATAAATCAAATCTTTTGTTAGGATTACATCTGTTCCTTTCTTTTATCTGGTAATCTGTTCACATGTCTGAAATGTGCAGTCACTGATGATACTGAAGACGATGCGGTGCACATGAGAGCACAGGGCTTTGCACTGCAGAAAGACTCACTACACAGGCAGTCATCGCACAGTTAGGGATTTTGAATGCCTCACTGATGCAATGTACGCCATTGTTGCAGAAACATTTCAAGTCATTGTATAATTTAACTCTCGCTAGCAGAATGAAAGAGAGCTTTAGAAAAAGGAAGGTATGCAGGGATCATCTCATGCTGCTTGTTTTATTTTAACAAGCTTTACACACTCTCAATTTGTTCCTATACTGCTATTTTTTGTGCCACTGCCTTGTGGCTTCTTGTCTTCACTGTTCCAAGATTGTCCCATGGTGTTTTGCAGTGGCTCTCAATTTCCAATCTCTGGGCTTGCCTATGGACCTTAATGACGGCTGTTTCCAGGACAACGGAGGCTGTGGATACGTCCTGAAGCCGGCAGTGCTCATGTCCAGTCAGACGAGCTTTGATCCCAGCTGCAGCCAGCACAGCCTGAAACCCACACACCTGCTGCTCAAGGTACAGCTATGGAGCGCTGAACTCTGAATAATCCACTCATGGTGGATTTATGGATTAAGGTGTAATGTTACAGGACTGTCTGCGGGTGTGTGTTCTTTAAGTGCACATATGCGTGTGTGTCTATGCTTCACAATCTAGGGCATTGTAGAGCTCATCTTACTCTTTGCCTGCAGATAAACGCTTTCCTGCCGGATGCTGTGAACCAACAATGATGTAAAACTCCCCGAGAGTGTCTGTTTAATTAGATTATCTCCCTCAGAAAGTAAACGGAAAGGAGAGGCAGGGGTGATCTAATGCAATTAGACCCAGGGTCCAATTAATAAATTATCCCTATTCCATTATTTTAAGCATCTTGGGGGACATTAACAGCAGTACTTGTAATGTACTGTTTCTATGCCACATGCTGACGGGTGAAAGGAACAGAACAGAGTCACATCTTTCTATTGTGTCGATAAAGACAACAGTCATACACTAACTCAGCTTTGTACTGCAAAGACAATATGTGGAACTCATGCAGAAAATTACAGAGAAGGTAGATGAGGGAACACATGATGTTATTCTGCTAGAATCAGTCCACAGGGCGCCCCGATAGCCTAATGGTTATGTCGCGTGACCCACATGCAGAGATGTAGCGGCTGTCCGGGGTTCGAGTCCGACCTCGGGCATTTACCGCATGTCCTTCCCTACTCTCTCCCATTTCTGACTCTATCCACTGTCCTATCGAATAAAGGCGAAAAGCCAAAAATAAATCTTAAAAAAAAGAATCAGTCCACTGCCAGCTATGAATTAAAGTGAGAATACTTATTAAAGGCTTTTCTTTACCCAAACCTCTGACTTAACATCTAATTTAGTCTTACAGGTTGAAGTGTCTGTCTGATATATGTGTTCATCTCAATTAATTGGGGGTTAATTGAACTTATACAAAAGCATTTAACATATACAATAAAAAATATTAATAGTAGCACATTTGTTTGCAGAAAAACTGCTCTAAAGGACTCTTTCAGTTTGTCTAGTACTGGGCAAACTAACAGCAATTTATGCTGTACAGAAGGGTAGTTTGTGTTTAGTGATAATTTGCAAATTTTAGTCTGCTACCAGGCTAAACAAAGAGGATGAGCAAAATAAACTTTAATAAATTTTGCTTTAAAGTCCCATCATACAGGATCCCTGCTATAAATCTTGGTTCTGTTATACATCTGATGAAGGAAATTATTTTTTAGCAGACAATAGTTTAAGACGATGTATCGACTCATACAAGTTAGACAAGAGCACATCAGACCTTGTCTTCTAATAGAATATGTATGCACACACACACACACACACACACACACACACGCACACACACACACCACATCCACAGCACGATGCATGAAATATAAATGTGGTGTTCTCTGTTTTTGGGTGCCCCGGGAAAACGCCCTACCTTTATTTATTCACATCATCATTCTGTATTATTTGATCACTTGAGGGAAAATCCTGCGATCTTGACTCGGCTCTCAACTCAGTGAATCAGATTCATAAGTAGCATTCGCTGTTGTAACTTAGGTAAGGTCGGGTTTTCAATTTTTCAACGTTAAATTATTCATCTGTTCAGGAAAACAATATGTCCCCTTGAGCTTTCGTGAGTCTATTTAGCATAAAACTGTCAGCTATAAGCTATGATGTGTTTTCTTATAACAACACTTTATGTAATGATAAGTGCTATGAATGCACTCACAAGGAGGGAACGTTGTGACTGGGAATGAGCAGAATGCAGGGTGTTTGGTAGCATGACTTTAGGAGAGGAAAGGGACTGTAATTTTGGGCCGGACACTGTAAAGCTTCATCAGTGCCAAGCGGGGCATGTCGTGATAAGTACATGCAGGTTTGTCTTTGATCAGGGCCAAGGGAAGGGAAGGCTCAGTGTGAGAGGACTGCAGATAAGCCAGCCTTTCTCCAGACTAGTGTAATTACAGCCCTCTCTGCTCTTCTCTACTCTCACTGCCTCTCTTGATTTCTTTTCTACTCTTACAAATATTTACTGTTAATTTGTGGTTAAAGTGACTCTTTTCTTGCATCTGTGTGTGTGTCTATCTACAGGTGATCAGTGGGTCCAACCTCCCCAACCTCAGGAGTGGTAAAGCACTGGACCCATTTGTTAGAGTGGAGACTCATGGGATTGCGTCAGATTCCCGCAGAAGACGCACACCTACTTTCAAAAACAATTGTAAGAACTGCAAAACAACCTGTACGATGACTTTGTTACTACAGGTTAAGACACACCAAGACTGGTCCAGCTGCACTGTGTTAGATTTTACTTTACTTTTATCACTCCAAGTTGTGTTTTGTTAGAATTAACTTATTGAGACTGAGTGTTTCTATTTCAAGTTGTACTTTAGGTTTTCTTGAAATTAGGAATGACAGATTGCTAAAATCTTATCAGAAACTTTTGTGAGATTTGGGAACTTATTCTTTTTTAGGTTGGTCAGTGTGTAGCTGTCATTGAAAATGTGGTTGTGGCAAAAGCAATGGCAGAAGTACACCGATCAGGCATAACATTATGACCATCTGCCTAATATTGTGTTGGTCCCCCTTATGTGGTCAAAAATGCTCTGAACCATTGGGCATGGACAAGAGGGCCACTCAGGGTGTCCTATGGGGTCTGGCACCAGGATGTTGGCAGTGGTACTCTGGGTTGTGCAGTGGGGCCTCTATCAATCAAACTTGTTTCACTGCATCCTGATGATGCTTGATCAGAATGGGGTCTAGGAAGTTTAGAGGTCAAATCAACATCTTGGGCGATTGTCATGTTCCTCAAGATGATTGTTTGATGTTTTTGCCATGTGGTGGGGTGCATTTTCCTGCAGGGGTAGGCCAGTGACATTTGGAATTGCCATTTGCATGAGGGAGTGTGCTTGTTCTGGGACAATGTTTATTTAGGTGTCCAAGTCTCATCAACATGGATGCCAAAATCCAAGGTTTTCCAGCAGAACACCACACAGTGCCAATATGATCAATGTTATTCACTTCACCTGTCAGTGGTCATAATGTTGTGGCTGATCGGTGAATATTTATTTAGAATTTCATAATCTGCACAGAAATACTGAAGAGGCTAAAAAAAAAAAAAACATGACAGACGTAAACATGACACAATGAAAGAATGAAATCAGTCCCTTATTGTAATTTGTGTGTTTGAAATAAATCCAATCATTATGCAAGAAAACTCAATTAACTGTAGAATCAGTTTTACCACAAAGCAGATGAGACAACAACAGAGTATTTATACATCTGTATTCACTGTGTTTTCACTTAATATCTCACATCCTACTTTATCTGAATGCAGATGTTGTCTTGCTTTCATTGGTACTGTTTATTTTAAATTTAATTATGGCTTATCATGGACACCAATTGTCAAACATATTTACTTGTAGTAAAGCCTAAAAAGAGGGAGAACACAATCAGAAGTCAGCTGTGCAGCTTTAAAGATGGTGTGTATAAAAGATCCACTCATCTCTTCATTTATCCAAACATAAAATAGCTTGTAAAGTGCTGTTCGATGCAGGGAGTTTGACACATGTAAGACTGATCAGCTGATAGTTTTTTATAACGATTAAATATGCCATAAAAATAATCAAATTCTATTGGGAGAGAAGTATCTTACGGAGGAACATAGACTACCTGGTGTGGTTAATAAGGAAGTTATTCCACAAACTGGAAAAATATCTATCAAAGTGTATTAGGTAAAAAAAAAAAATCCATTTAATTTCATCACCAACAGAACAACCTCATACCAAAAAGTCTCATACCACAGCTGTGACAGTTAAGCCCAAAGTTACTCATAGCCATGTCAGAATTGGATTTAAAATGATTTTTTATTTGCTCAATATGTTTCTTCTGGCTGGAAATGGTATAAACAAGCAACAAGTTGGTAAAACCTTGTGTTAAAGACACATTTCACTATTTTTTTTTTTTACTAGAAATCCCCATGTCCAAATGTATTCATACCCTGGGAAAATTGGCACAGATTTAAATACAGCCTCTATACATTTCCAACCAGTTCTGGCAAATTCTACCTTGTTCTGTGGCATTCTAATACAGGTGGTGGTATGAAGCCAAAAGTGACCCCTGCACTGGCAAGAATGAGAACCTGAGAGGTCAAGAAGAATCCAGGGATCATCATCAAGATCGTCCCGATGAATGTAATCAGTTCTGGTACCAACACCTCAAGGCAGCCACTCCAGCAGGCAATAAAAAGAATAACAATGGTCTCCATGGATGATTATCGTCTCCAAGACAGATACACAAAGCTCACGAAACCTTTGCAAAAGCTCACCTCGACAAAGAAGAAAGCTTTTAATTTTTGTTCTGTGGTTGGGTGAGATGAAAATGGAGTGGTTTGGAGACAGGGATGTGTTTGGTAAAAAGAGGGAGAAACATTCAACCTCAAGAACATCATCCCCACAGTCAAGCATGGAAGTGGACATGAATAACACCATTTTGTTTTTCTGTCTGCATTAAGTCCAACAGCTACAGAGAAAATTGTACTTAATGTCAAGTTTACTTGTGTGATTAAAGCAAACTACCTGTTAACAATTACATTAAGTCTGCAGAAGCCCTCACCTGAACCTCTTCCTTGCGGAGGCCATCTGGTCCTGGAGGTTAAAGAGGGGTCACGGCTCCAAAGCAGCTCTTTTATTGGTTCACTGAGTAGGTGGGATCTCAAATAAGATTGGATTACAGATGTGTCCTGATTGGTCCGTTTAAAATGGGATGGCAAGCTCCCTGCCTTGGGGGAAAAAGCAAGGGAGAAGTTTGTTCAGAAGTTGTGAAAGTATACTTGCAAGTTTTTGTCTTGCCATTTCTTTTTAGAGAAGTGCCGTTTGTTGAAAAGCTGCAGATAAACAGCTTCCAATTTTCAAGCACAGTTTGCTTTTGCCAGCTTGATGTTTGTCCTCCACATGCCTCACAAGGCTTCCTACACTCCTCCTTGCAACAGTGTTTTTAGCCAACAAGCCAGAAAAACATGTCCAAGAAAAATGTATCATGAGAAAAGAGGATTACATTAGAATTCTAGAGGAAAACATTGAGCAGTCTGCAGAAAAATCTTGCGCAGCACTAGACCTTCTAACAAGACAAAGATCTGGAACATGCAGTCAAAGTGGTGGACAAATAGTTAATAGAAAACGGTATGGACATTGTGAAGCGGCCCAGCCAGAATCTAAACCGGAATCTCAAGACCAGAGTGATGGCAAAGAAGTCTTCCAGCCTCAAAGACCTGGAGGTCACAAAGGAACTAAATCCCCAATGGAGACATGCAGAAAGCCTGATAGCAAGTACAAGAACTGTTTGATCTGCTGTGGTGGAGAATCAATGCTTTGTAATTGATTACTGAAAAAGGACTTGAATAATTTTAGACATGGCCTTTATTACTTTTGTTAAATATGTGATGGCCGCACTTACAGCTATGCAACCCTAAAAGTCAGCAACCCCATAAACCACTTTAAGTTGAAGCAATTTCTGACACTCATATCACACAAACACATAAATAACACAAACTTTCATTTAGTTAACTTTTGTATGTTCAACCTTATGTTTAAGTTGTACTAATCTTTTCTTTGTCTTACCTGTGCTGGGGTGTCCAGGCTTCAGCTTCTGTGGTCATCTGGGTGGATTTGGGCAAAACATAGCGCCAGGGAGCAGCAGGCTTTTATACCAGAGCTGCCAATCAGACCACACCAAGTGGCTGCTACTCCAAGGGGTGGACTGAATTTATTTGATTTAAATATTTAATTATTCATTTGACTTGTGATGGGTATTTAGATATGTTTTGGGTTTGTTTAATGCTGTTCCTTTTGATTAAGCAGACAAACTGTGCTGTTTTGTGGTCTTTGTCGTTAGTTCAAGTTTTAGTGTTTTATGTTTCCCCTATTTTGTTCATTTGGTCTGATCAGGAAGTATATATTTCCCCCTTTTGGTCATTGTTTGGCAGGTTAGTTGAGAGTTTTGTTTGATCAGTGTGCTTGGTTTGTTGCCAAAGTACTAGTTATGTTGTCTTCTGTTAATTTGAACTCTTTTGTGGGCCCAGAATTTAATTAGTTTTTGTTTTCCCCCCCCTCATTTTGACATTTAAGCTGGGTGGCTTCACTTTATGCTACTAGTTACTGTGATGTTAATGATAAGCAGGCCCCAGATGTTACAGATGCTGAAATGATTTTGTGGTTTTGTATTATTGTTGATTTTAGGACGTGGTGCTGATGTTTGCTACAGGTGTGGCACAGTTCAGTCCAGCGGGTTGGTTTTCAGCAGTGAACCACACAACCCCGTTTTGAATCCACCTGCAAGTCCTCTTGCTTTGCAGCTCGGTCCCTCACAAGCTTTATTTCTCAGCAGAAGGACTACTCGCAAACACTCAAAGCAGGAAGCACTTTATTTGGCGCCTGACTGAGTTACACTGGCTCCCCTTTCATTATAGAATTCAGAGATACTTGTGATTACTTTTAAGTCTCTACATGGTGTCTGGAGCTTTTAATTCCTGTCTCTGCACATAGATCCCTCAGATCTGAGAATTAATTAATGTTAATTCCACATTTCACCTTAAAACAAAGGGGGATCCTGCGTTTTACTGTTTTAGCCTCAACATTGTGGAAAAACCTCCACTTTACAGGAGAACAATTCACTTAATTTCTCAATTCAAAAAGCTTAAAGAAACACCCATGCATACTGTCATTTGTATAATATTTGATGGCCTTTTTCATTACTTCCCTTTTAAATATTTTATAGACTTTTTTGAGATGTGATATTGTTGCTTTGTAAAGCACCTTGTAACTCGAGTTCTGAAAGGTGCTACAGCCAGGAGAAACATATCAATCAAATAAAAAATTCACTCTAAATTCAAATGTGGCATGGATATGAATAATTTTGGGCTTAACTTTGTGTTGACTCAGACAGTCCCTGTTTAATCCAGCAGAGAGCAGCATTGTGCTTCCTAAAGAAACCACGTCACTGAGCAAAAGATGAAATCAGCAGTGAGTCAACTCTTCCCTGACTTGTGGGGCGGAACCCATCGGGAAAAAAATGACAGTTCAAGTGTTGCATGTTTGCTTTAAGTACGGAAATACGTGTCCAAATCAAAACTAAATCAAACAGGTAATTCAGGTTATGTCGACCTTGTTTATACTGACAATCCATCCTTATGTAATTTACATAATCAAACTGTTGCCAAATGTGCACTTAAATGACCTACAGCGTTTCATCCCATCATCTGACAAGATCTTACATGCTGCAGCTCCATCCTAAATACATTCACATACACGCACATCTCACTGAAGTATTTTTTGTTTTGCCAGCTACTTTGATCAACCGTCACGCAGGAAAGTTTTCTCAGCGGGAGGGGCAACTTAATTAAACCCAAGTAAGACGATCAGCTTGAAGATTTCGGAAGAGAAAGAAGACCGAGAGCGCAAAGGGAGCTTCAAAAGTCCGTGTTTTAAAGATGCCACAAAGGAAGAAAAGCCATGGTCACCGTAAAACCCCAAAGGAGACAAAGGAGGTAGGTTTGGTTCCTTTTTTATTGTATGACAGGCACACGGAGAAAATGGGATTGTGCGTAAAGATGCTATTTTTACGCGCAACTTGAGATTATGCGTAAAAATGCAGTTTTTACGCAAAAACAAGATGCAATTGCAGATTGGACTAGTTTTCCAAAGCGCACGAGAAAATATGATTGGATTAAACGACTTGTAATTAACTTTCATGTGTGTTCATGTATCGTCTGTGCATAATTGAGAGCGCATGTTTCACTTTTTTTTTCTTCCATGATTGGTAGCACTGACTGGACTTATTTATAGCCTGTGAGTAATTAGTTAAAATCTGCTGCAGAGAGTTGCAGGGAGTTAATTTAGTTCTGCACCGATCAATATGAGCCGTTGCCAGTGGCTGAAAAACTCTGCATGGTCGTGCGTAACGAGGCTTCCATATCATGTCCGCCTCTGATTAGTCGCTGGAAACAGTAGCAGGACACCATAATATTTCTTTGGAAATACGTGTGTGTGTGTGTGTGTGTGTGTGTGTGTGTGTGTGTGTGTGTGTGTGTGTGTGTGTGTACGCGCGCACTGATGGGTACGAGGAGGTGGTTGGTTAAACTTGATTATTTCTGAATTATGCGGAAGAGCTCGAGATCTCGCTGAATTGTGGGTTTTCTCGGCGAGTCAGAACAATGACTGTACTGCACGGACAGTGTGTGTGATGATGACAATCTGAACTGTGCGGGGAGTGGCACACCGTTTGGGAAGACGTGAGAGAAAAAAAAAGAGATCTTGCCACTGCAGTGTTGAACCGTTTTCCACGCCAGTGTTTTCGCCTCCTGCTCCCTCATGGCGTATGCGAGATTCTATACTGAAGTTGTGAGTACATCTGCTACTTTTCACCTCCCCTCCTTCTTTTCTCTCTGTAGCCTGTTTTATCCTCTGGCAATGCACTGTAATAACTCCTCAGTAAAGGTTGGCACCTGTATAGACGCTACAGTCATTCTTTTATCACAGTAAACCAGCACAACAAGTCTGGGACTGTAAGAGTTCTGCTGGATGCCCTTTCAAACTTGGCACAAGTTTGATAAAGATAACGCTTGCATTAAAGCATATTAATTAATGTAAGAGCTTTACTTCTAATTTGTCACACACTGTATTTATATATGAGGGTGTGTGACTGTTTAAACTAAGAGAGGCTTCAGCTTTGAATTAATCCCAGTTACAGTGTCTGACATCTTGTTGCTGTTACTCAGTCCAAACAAATTCTTCATCATGTTTCACTACATTTAAAATGCAATATGTGAATAAGTCTACAGTTACTTTGCTTTCACAAATATGATCAAATTTAAACATCTTTTTGACCTGAGAATGTTTGCGTTTTGTTGTGTTAAATTGGTAGAAAGCAAGATTTGCATCAAGTTGATAAGACTTGTACATGCAGCGTTAGTCTCCAGAAGTTAAATGAATAATCCACCAACACAATGGCTGCATCCTGTACAGAAGTTCCATTGAATTTATTGCCAAACACTTATTCAGTCCTCAAAGCCTTTGTACTTACAATAACAAACTGGTGTGTGTGTATGTGTGTGTGTTTGTAGTATGGAAAAGACACTGCTTGCGGCCATGAAGACCATCATAGTAGCAAGTCTTCAATCTACTATTCCACTACATGGTCCTACACTGACAAGGTACCGACTTCACCTCCTCTCCTCCTTCTGCCTCACGGATACATTGAGTCATCGTGCAAGTAGAATCTTGCAGGATACATTTTTAAAAAGTTGGTTTGTGATTTTCTGTTTGCATTTGAAATAATTCCACTAACTAATTAAAATTATGTATAGAAAGAAATAGTTGCAACAATATTTTAAATAATTTCTTCAAATCAATCTCAGCTTTCTGCAGTGGTCATGAGAATTTTTGAACCCAAAAATGGACCCAAATAAGGTCCGAAATGTGAGTTGTGACATATTTGCTTATTTACTGAAGCTGATAGCATGTTGTGCTGAAGTTCTGGACTGCAGCATAGGTGGGAAGGAAACTGTATATTTGTGTTTGTCTCCCTCTGCTGAATGCAGTCCTGCTTGAGTCCACTAATACAGATGTCTCAGATGGGAGCTGGTTGTGGAAAAAGGTGTTTGTGCTCACTTTGTTGAAGATTAAAGGCACTAAACCCACACACTTCACGCTCAGAATGCCAAATTGAGTGTTTTGTTTTTGCTTCCTGACACATTTTTGCCCACTGTGGGCTTTTTTCAAGTCCTGCAGCTCTATGTTAACAGCACAATCATGGCTAGAAGTAGAGAGAACTCAAACATGTCTTCTGTGCAGAATGACACAGTACAAATGCAGTTATTCTTTTTTGTTTGTTTGTTTGTTTGTTTCGCAAAAAATGAAAAGAAAAACCTGGAATCAACATGTACCACATTTTTCCAAGTATTCACAGATAATACAGACATTTTACTCCTTAGATTTTGCACTGCAGTTTAGCAGAAAAGTGCCTGAATTTTTTCTCATGTCACTTTTGTTTGCAGCTTTGCATCAGTTATGAAGAGGAGTGCACGTTTTTTTTTAGTTTAGGTACAAATTGTGTTTATTGCAAATGTAACATATTTGCAGAATTTTAGATGTGACATGTAGAGTGAAGTGATTTCAATGAAATATTATAATTTTAGGCTTCAATTTAGATACTTAACAGTTTTTATATATTTTTAAACAATATAATTTGGCTTTCAACCCCACTGTTTAACAAAAACCTTTATTATTTACCTGCTGTCAAATATCAAAACTCCTGTGTCCTCATTGGAAAACTTCTCACTCTGAGAACTTTACAAACTGTAAATGTTGTTATTTCAAGATTATTGTCACCACAACTCCAAAGTGACCTGCAAGGTTTACTTGCTTTTTAGAACAATGTAAAGTCTACCATTTGTATCTGCAAACTGCTCTATATTTGCTAATAATTTCATGTATAGCAGGTCGACATGTAGAAGTTCTGCACATGGCGTAGGTGATGCAGTGTTTGAGGTGGTGATGGGCAGTTTGTAGATGTCTGCGGTGGAGCGTAGAGAGTGAAGTAAAGCATGGGTCTAAATATAAAGATGAGCACCAGTTTAGCAGGGGAGTCCAGTTACATATACGGTGCATAGTCCCATCCATACACTGTTACACAAACAGGTTGATGACAACAGCTAGGATGTCCTCATTTGTTTACACTGATTATATTAAATATGTCGAGCATATCACTGTCAGCTGTTCCTTACGACGTGATAGTTTCGGCACAGGTGAAAAAACAAAACTGTATTGGCTGCACTGCCACCTGGTTCGCATAGTTCTTTAGGTTACAGAACACGACCTCTCATTTCCCATGGCGCACCAGCTAGTTTTACAGGCTCGATCAGTTGGAGCTTCACACAGCCAAAGGTGTGTCTGTCTGATTGGGAGTATGACAGGCTGTGAGTTATGTGGTAAAGCCTGTGTGTGCATGTGCAGGAGCTTTCCCATTTTGCATAAGTACATATCACGGCAGTTACTGTGCTCGACATGGTTCGTTTGTGTGTTTTTTTTAGGCTGTCAGCTGCGAAAAACAAAGGATAAAAAAAACAAACTTGTGTGACTTCATTCCATTTCTGTGTGAACATTAGTTGAGAAAACAGAGGTTTTAAAGTCTGACACTGTGGCCCTCTAAGGAGACATAATCGAAGCAGTTTGCCTATTTCCCCTGTATTATTATTATTATTATTATTATTATTATTTTTATTATTATTATTATTATTTGGGAACCTACACCCGTTCGGAACGGATAATGCTGCTATGTGGTCAGTTTTATCTGTGGGCTGAAACTTGGCTGCTATTTTTTTCTTTTTTTTTAAATCTCTTTAGCCGATATTTGTTTGCATTTTGATAAAGTGGAACATTAAATATGTCAAATTAGCAATTAGCAGTACCTGTTTATAATTTACCACCCTCAGATGCACACAACTGTCACTGAACTCCTGGAAATTCTCAGACACGTTTTGGTTTTATATAGATCGTGCTATTTTCTATGACTTTTGAGTGGATTTCTGGGTGGTTATTCTACAATAATGTCTATGATGCTGTCTTTGGCTGAGTTAAGGCCTAGAGAGGAAGTATTATTTTAAAACAAATTCAACTATCAGGAATTAAAACACAACAAGTTGCATCCATGAGCAGTCACTTGCACTGCTCCTGCTTCTGACCTTTTTGCTAAATAGACAAAGTCAGTGGTTTCTCACCCTTAGTGTCATCATCATAAATATTCTATTGCACATGTCCCTGAAACCTTTATTCACATGCACATCTAGCTTTAGTGATCATTCAAACAGGAGTTACATGTCAGGCTGGTTTATTCATTGGTCCCACAGTTAGTTATTTTGCTAATTTGCTGAAGTATGCAATTAAAAACACATGTAAGGCTCGGCAGTCAGACTGATTCCATCACAGTGACTCACTCAAAGGCTATATTGTCTGCAGGCCCCACCCAAGAACTGCCCAAAGGGGTGCATAGGTGAAGTGCAGAGATATGGCTGGGACTGTACTTTGCACTCTGAGTGCCTTTAAATGACATGAAAGGGTAAAAAAACTCTTTTTAGACATACCTCACTTTATTTGTATGTGCTGTTTTATGCTGCAGAAACTAACCCCTTTGTCCCTCTGTTGTACTTAGTTGTTTAAGTAAAGTAAAACATCTGTTGCATAAAAAGGTGCTGCATAGGCGTCACTGGAGCCAACACCCATAAGCTGCTGGAAACCTATTAGTCATGTGCTCATAGAAACACTCCCTACATTTCTGTTTGTTAAATGCATTTTGTTCATTGTTGCATGAACTCCTCTGATGCACACAATTCCTGCTAGATAGGTTTTCCTTGGCTCAAGCAGAAATAACCGGGGTTTAATCAATATCACTTCCTGCTATTATCTTTAAGAGCTTACATTACTGCAATAGAGGATAGGATTGGGAGTTTTCAGCTGAGTTTTGTTTATCTTGGAAGATTGTTGACACAGTAATAAAGTCAAGCCTCTCCCTTTATTCTCATAAGTAATTAGGTAGTCGCACAAGCTGTGTGTACATTTGTGTGTGTGTCTCTATGCTGTGTGTGCTCAGTGTCATGTTATCACCAATGAAGGTGTGTCCCTGTTGATAAGTTGCTCAGATATTGCCTCAGATAAACCCAGTGATGTATTATGCGTCCTGTAAATACACTTTTACACATCCGTCCATGCAGTGTATTTTTATGCATGTATGTCCTCGTGTGCGTCGAAGCCATATCTGTGTCTCTGGGAAGCAGCTCAGATGTGGCCCCTCATCAGGTGGGTGCCAGTCCACGGTCAGCTCACTTCCCTTTATAGCCCAGAGAGTTACGGCCTCTTGTGACTTCCACATCTGATCCTTACCCTTCCCTAGTCCCTGACCACGCCTCTCCCTTCAGTCCCTCCGCCCTCCCCCTTTCTCTCTCTCTCTCCCGGCCCCTTCCCCGCCTGCTGGAAACATGCTGCAAGCCGACAGACAGGGCAGAGGCTGACAGGCACACACACACACACTCTCGGAGGCACATTCAGCCAACATGGGCCAGATACTGAGCTGGATCCGAGGCCCACGGGACGCCCCGGCCCTGCAGGATGTGGCTGTGGAGGAGCAGGTGTGTGCAAAATGTGTTAATGCGTGTGTGTGTGCTGGTGCCATGCTATGTGCTAAGTAACTAATCCAAAAGTTTCCACATGTGTGAGCCTGCGAATAGAAAAGTACATTTGCAGTCGTCGTGTTTTTTTTTTTAGTTCTGCTAGTCTGGTTTGTGCTGCATGTTTGACAAAGGACTTATAGGGGAAACACACATGAGGAGGAAAACTGTCTTGGCTCCAATCCAAGTCAGACCTCCCTCTGTCTCCTATCTACTGGAATGTGTGAGGCTCCGGTCAGCCTCTGCCAGTTCAGAGTGTGTTTTCTGTGGTGAGATATTAAACCGAGGCTGGAACAAGGCCTGCAGTGTTTGCTACGAGTCTCTACAAGTATAAATCCACAGGGAAAACTGATAGAACTAGTAAACGTTGTTCTGAAGGGTGTCGGTTTGCATTTTTTTGCCCTGAGAACAACCTAATTTTAGTTATATAAGGAGATGCATTTACCTTTTTTTTTTATGTGATTTTACACGGGAAGGTTTGGATTTTTCTCTTCCACACCCCAAACAGGACTGCCCTGTGATAATCCACAGCAACAGATGGAGCAATCTGAAAGGGTGTAGCTGCAATAAGCTTAGTGTTCTTTTTTACACATCTTCAAATTGCATGTACTGTAGGTCATATCCTGCAGCTTCGGCGTCATTGTCTCTCGTTACATTTTCACGTCGGCCAGAGAATGTGATTGCGTGGTGATGTGTGACAGGTCTGCAGTGCCTGTCCTGATGTCATGGCTTTGTTATCAGGGCTGTGCTAATTTGCTCTGACTCACTTTATATGTGAAAGGTTAAAGAACAAGGAGCAGGAGGATTGCATACAGAAAGCCTTCAGACATTTTGGGTGGGAGGATCTGTGTGTTGTGTTTTCAGAAAAGTTTTCCCAGCTCTGGGTCGCAGCCCTGTGCCTCCCCCTGCAGCTCCCGGCCGTCTGGAACTATTATCAGAGGACTGACGGGAAATGACCACTGGGAAAATATATCTTGCTAACACATGCAGGACAATTACCACATAGTCTTAAAATGAGAAACTGACCAAAACAAATGTCAAGTGCATGTCCTCACTGTTAAATAAACACATCCATTAAGTCTTGAGTGGATGCTGTTTGAATTGTTCTTGACATTTGGCCCATGTATTTGCATGCTGCGATACAATTGAGAGCTATTTCAACACTGCAGTGGATTTATACTTTACATTGTTTATCACAGCATTATCAGAAACCTAGCGAGAACCATCTTCTGTTTGCTTAAGTAGAAGTACAAATAATAGGAAGTGCCTTTTGTACGTTCAAAATCTTCCATCTAGCGGCTATAATTGATCATTTTTATAATGCTACAACAATGACAAACTTAAAATGAACTGTCCCTTTAATCTGCACCTCGGCCCCCTTTGTTTACCTGTCCGGCCCACTGCTCTACTGTTCTGGTTCGCTCTCACAGCGCTCACAGCATTGTTCCTGGCCGCAGCTGTATTTTTCAGGAAAAAGCTACAATAACCCAGTGTACGCTTCCTGCTTAGCAACAAACAGCAAACAGCAAAAAGTTAGAGATTAGCTGGTGAACATAAAGGAGCTGCTACAGAAACAGATATTTCCCTCGAGAGTTGGCGGAGACCAAAAACTGAGCAAAAAAAGACCAAATAATGGATTGAATATTTGTCAGGTTAGTGTTCTGGTTTCAACTTTGTTTTTCTGTAGCCAGAAAAAAAAACATAGGTTTAAAGGGGCCACTTCCATGTTACATCACATTCATACTGGTGCACAGTGTTTCTCCTACAGGTCTGTTGAATGTGTTCCCCTCTGCGTATAATAACTTTTGAATCCAACATTGTTTACATCCAATATTAGAAGCTTGGAATCTTCTTCTGAAGCATTTTATCACCAGCTGTTGATAAGTTAGGGAGATGCTATTGGTAGGAGCGATATATGTGTCATGTATCCTCATGCAATGTGCATGAGATAAACAAAACTGGGACCCACTTATAGAAAAACCACTACATAGAGCTACTTGAAGTCTCCACAGGGAAACTTTAATTAGAAATTGCTGTAAAATTATTTATATTATTGGCTTAAGTGGCATTTTAAGGCTGCAGCTGGTTGTGATGGAACTAATTTTAACATTATTTGGTGGATAATCACAGGAAGTAGTAAGCATTTTTCAAATCAATATGGTAAAAAAAAGAACTATATTTATTTCAATCTATTAATCTTACCTAAGCACTGTGTTTAAGCAAGTTCACACTGTTTGTTTTTCTTGTAAAGCACAATGTGGGACCAGAATACATGTAATCTGTAATCTCCACCAGTTGCTGACTCAGATCAGAGTCTGATGCCAGCCAAGCACACACTGTCAGGAAATGACGAATCAAAACTTGAATTTCTCTCTCTCTGATGTTCTGATATAAATCTCTGCAGTCCAGCTGGGTTGTTTAAAAAAGCGCCTGTGTCATGTGCAGTTTATTGACATGAGGTCACACTGTATCTGGAAACTGAAGTTCAAATGTCATAAACAGCTATTTTATCTCTGCTATTTGAAGCCACTTCTGTCACAATCTAATGGTTTTTAAAGGCCATAAGCAGAGAGAATTAGTATTATTGATGGGATGCTTCAGCATGTAGAGCACAGCACTAAACCTTCAGGCTGTTTGTGGATATGTGAGGCTAGAAGAGCACATTGTGTACATGTGACCGTAAATATACTGACATTTCTGTTGACACATTTCTGTTGCGCAGCTAAATATTATCCTTCCATTTCCTGTCGAATGTGTTATTGAATGCTGCTGTTTATCCCGTCGGTAGGCTGTGTGTCATTTCCCAGCATTCTTGGACCTGCGCTGTCAGATTTCTCACCTCACCGTCAGTTTGGCTCGACCTCGACTGCGGATCTGAACGTTGCTCTCGGGCTTTTGTTGTGTCAGTTATATAAAAGCAACTCTGGGACAGATTCCAGGCCTTCGGGCTCACCTGAGAAAGTCATGTGTTTGCACCAAACTCTTTTTGTGTATTCATTCTCCTGTCTGTTTACATCTTGCCATGCTTGAGGAGAAGCTTGTAGCCACATGATGTTTGTCCTGGCGAGTGAGGAAATAGTAATGAAGACCCAGCAGCTTCACACTTCCTGGAAATGGTAACGTGATAGAATGATTGATATTCTCAGTATTGCTCCTCATAAACACATCAAAGTGGAAAGCCAAAGTTGGTGATGACATGTTAGCAGGCATGTGATTACTGCTGATTATTATTTTTAAACTACTGACAAATCCCAACTATATCTTGATCTTATTGTACTTTATTCTGTTAAGTGGCAGTTTGAGGCTGTTTAAATGTAAGACCTAGTTAACATATACTGGCAGTAGATGCTGTAGATAGACAGAGCATTTTCATTTGTATGATTTTGGTGTTGGGATGAAGCGTGGGTTAACAAACCAGGGTAAAAAGTGCAGTGCTAAATTTAGAAACGGTACGTGGACATGCAGCAGAGCAAAGGACAGCTATAGTTTGCTGTCAGTGTGGGTGGCAGTGATGCAATTGATGGAACCAGCAGAGAGGAGTTCACAGTGGCCTCTGTTTCTATTTGTGACTGTCAGGGTCATTGCTCTACAATCATGTGCCTAATATGATTATGGGGATTTTAATTGAATGCAGACTCTCATATTTCAGATTTACAAGCATTTTGCCAGCACCAGAACACACCATATTGTGGGTTAGGAGGTTTAGACTTATGAGATAGCATGGAATGATATGGTACCTTTAAAGGTCCCATAGTTTCACAATGTGTCTTTTAATTTTTGCACGTCAAAATCCTGCAAAGATGGCTCGTTTTAACAATAACTGTTCAACTCCTGTTTTTTGTTCTATTCTAAATGGACAGTTTCAGTGGCTGCTGTCCACGCCCCCTTCAAGAAGAAGACTCTCTCTGTGTCTGTCATTGACAACGCAGAGCAAAACAGTTGACCACATGGTAGCTGACACAGATGTGAATGAGTGTGTGAGACCGAGGCTTTCTATTCCTTCTCACTCTCTCTCTGAATAATCATTTTACATGGAAATATTGACAAATTCACAGCACAGCAGCTTAGCGAAGCAGGACATCAGCTTGGAAACGCCTCTCCAGTGACTGCAGGTTTAGTCATAATGAGCTGTGTTTTACTCACTCATCATACGTGTTCTGTTGTCTGATAACAGAAACAGAAAAATGTGTGAATGAGGAAAGCTTTATTGTAAATTCAACAGTATTAAAATGCAGTATATGTGAGCAAGTAAACAGATGTAAATACAGCATTTATGTTACACTGAAGCACAACAGGCGACATGAAAGTACAGGAACCCACCCAGTTCTTGTTTACTGGTTTTAAATTGGTCTTAAAAGTTTCCACCCTCTCAAAATGTCCCTCAGATCTGGCCTGTGAACATACAATCAAAGCTAATGGTAACATTAGCCACATTAGCGACTCTAACACTAAGGATCTCTCTATTATTGTGGGGCGTTGCCATTCAAAATTAAAAGTAATCGACTGAGTCTTCAGTTCCTTAGATGCTGGGAGTAAACAGAAGCAGCTCTAGAGAGTAAATAAACCTGATGAACTGTGAGGCAGCTGCTCTTTCTGAATGGATCACCTCAGAAGCTGCAGGCAGGATGGTTATTGATTCTCCAATGTCCACTTAGAAAATGCCATCTGGTTGAGAGGTGGCCAGAAGAATGGCAGCAGTGAGCATCTTAATATTCTCTCTGCTTTGATTTTACACCTTTAAGTTTTGAATCCATACAATAATAATGGCTTTTCACCATATGGGCCCTTTAAGATGCACAGGTGAGCCTAATTACAGCAGAGACAAACAAACCTGAGCTGAGGATGATGTGGATCTGAGTCTGAAGCTGGATCCGAGGTTTCCTAAAATGACGATCAACTGGAACCTTTGTATTTGAGGTATTTCCTGCCACAAATGATCTATTCTTGTTTTGTCCTCATGGCCTGTAAAACAAGATGGCATATGGTCGTTAAATGTCATAGTGACTATTGTGCTAGTTTACAGTTTCCTAGAAGCAACAGTAGCGTTGATTATGAAGGCCTGTTTGTGGGAATCTGGTGTTTCTCAGCAACTGCTGAAGCTCTTTTAGCTCTGTATGACCCAAGAGACTTGAAAAAATCTCTAAATTTGTTGCTAGGTGCCAACTTTGCTGCTTGTTGTTTGGTAATGAGCAGGGACAATGAATTAACAGAGCATTTTTTGAGTGAAAATAGCTGGAGGCATGGTTGATGTGAGCATTGAGACTAAAACATACAATATTCGTTTACTGACCTGTTTTACATTATCGTTATTTTTACTCTTCCTGAGGCAATGGTGTGATCTTCATTATGTGTTCTATCTGTGTTGGCTGATTTTGTCTGCTTGTCATTGCGCTGATCAGAAGTTTGGTGTTTTTTTTAAGGCTCGTATGCAGAAACTTGTTGCTTGTTACTGTTGGGAAAACTGTTGGTGAGAAATTTATGACTCAACCAGACAGTAAAGCTAAAAAGGTGAACTATAAAAGAGACTTACTACCTCTACAGAGCTGTCATGCTTGGTGTTAACTCTGTGGGTTCATCATCATAAACAATTATTTGATTAACTGTTATGAAAAGCTTTTTAAAATCACGTTTAATCCTTGTCACTGAGTTCCGTCTGGTTTATCAAGTTTTCCAGGTTGCTCTTGGTTGTTTCTGCACAGCTAGTTCAATAATCAAAGCTATTTTTCAATTTGCATGACTTCTATAACCTACTGAACTTTTTGGCAAAACACATGACTTCCAGTTCTACCTCTCTGTCTATTTCCTATTGGTTTGACCGTGATCTCTTGCCAGTCAAAGTACATAACATCACTCGCTCCCAGAGGTTTATTTTAAGAAATATGACACCAGACAGCCTCACACTAAGTTTGCCTTTGAACTCCTAGAAACAGAAGCAAAATTTCGGGTTGGAAACCTCCCGTTTCCAGCTTCATGGCTCTGATTGGTCGATCCCTCTGTCTGGGTGTGTCTGCTGCAGCCATTAGTTGTCAACACAAGTGTTACCAGGGGATACCAAGTAAAGCATTTGGATCCAGTATAAGCATGTTTTCTCTCAGACAGATACACACACTCCCTCACACTGACACATAAACACTCACAAAAGCAGGACAGGCTTTGTTGTGTTTCTGGAGTCAGTCAAGGCTTAGCTGTTAGAGAAGATTTATACTTGAAAGGTCCCTTAATAAAAAGAAACAACATTTCTGCCAAGTAGATACCAGGGCAGACGTTGTGCAACAAGTTCTGTCTGCTTGTCCTTTTAAAGATATTTGTAGGATTTGGTCAGAGCATTTCAGTCAGAAGCCAGAAATATGCCCTTGAATAATACAGAAACACGTCTACTGCACCCGTTTATGAGCTGTATTTATTTTTCCTCAGTGTGGTAAGCCTGTTTCCTAATCGTCAGCTTGCTTTGGCTGATGTTTAAGCGTGTCTATTCATGTCAGAGAGACTTGAAAAGTTTCCTATAAAGCAGCAAGAATTCATTTTTGAATCCCCTCTGGATTTTGACTGTCACTACATCAGCTAATGGATGTGCGTTTGTCCAAGGCTATAGCCTGTCCGTCCTTGGGAGTTGGATCTCTCCTTCATTGTGATTCTCCCGGAGTTTTTCCTTCCCGAAGAAGGAGGGTCATAAAGGGCAGGTGATGCCTCGGACTGATCCATTGGCCTCATCGACTGTTGGACTCTTTATTAGGCTGTTTGTTTACTTACAACATTTCTTATTTGTTTATCAGTTCAGTTCAATTCAACTCTGTAAAGCACTGTGAGACAACTCTGTTGTGATATTGGGCTATACAAAATGAATTGAATTGAATTTTGGAGACATGTGGAAGGGAAAGTGTGCCTGGCTGTTGTATGTTTTAGAACTGACAGTAAATTTTATGCCAAGTCTGCTAAATGCAGTTTGTGTTAGTTCACCAAGCATTGCAGAATCACAGTGCAGAGACTAAACAAACACATACATCATGTGTTCATTCAGCATAAAACAACAGACTGATACATAAGTTGACAGACAGAATAAGTGCTGCACACATGAGCACAATCCTCCTTTCATTTTCATCAAAGTGCTGTGAGTGTTATTAGCCACAAGGGGGTGCTGCTGCTGTCCCAAAGCCCTCCTATCTTAACACAATGTTTTGTGGTTTGGTGATCTCCATTTGTGAAGCAGTTGTCTGGATTAACTAGAGCAGACATTGAACTGTCAGTTAATCTCTGCTGAAACTGTGTCTTTCTGTGCAGCCACAGTGAACGTTGCCGTGTTTTTCTAAAATTCTTACATAACATCTGGCTGCTGTCCAGAGGTTGGCTTCCTGTCTGTTCCTTTGTCCAGGTTCTACTCTGAAGGCCGCTGAGGACACGTCACAGCATGCATTGATGGCCCCCTAGTTTATGTTGACCTTCCTTACTTAAAGTTTTCTCTCTTCTGGCTGTGTTCGGGTGTGGTTTGGACTACATGTGATGTGACCCCCCCTCCCTCTCTCTTCTTTTCTTTCCACACACTCTGTCTTTGTTGTTCGAGTGGCTCTGCAGTCTAGATTCCTAAGCAGTGAGTCGATCAGACACACCCAGACTGTGCCAAACACCACTGCGGCAGCGAATCCACTTCTGCCTCCTCGCTGCTTCACCCTTCTTGCTCTTCCTCTGCTTTAACTCGCCCTGCTTGTTGTAGGCCTTATCAAACTGCGACATCCCCGCGTCACCAAACCCGCGGTGACCCAGCCCAAAAAGTTTCCCTTGAGTGGTTTATTTGGCTTTGCGGGTGAGCGGCGAGCAGTGGGTGGGTCTCCGTGCGTCTGACTGTCCAATCTGACTGAGCCTGCTCTGCTGCCTTGTGGACGAGGAGGTGGAGCCCGAGCAGCTCAGGCTTGTTGTGTTGATTCCAAAAAGGCGGAGCGGAGAGTTTTTCAACCCTGGGCGTGTGTGCCTGCATGTGTGTTTATGTACGTGTGGATGTGTGTGTGAACCAAAGAGGGGGTCTAAGGTGAACCAGCCTGAAAGAGGAAACATCCTAGTGGTTTATAGAGCAGTATTTGTAGAGGATACACACTCACAGTCAAACCTATGGTATGTATCTGGATGATATTTTCTCTTTATGCTTTGTAAGTGTCGGTGTGGAGAGGCTTCCTGTTTGACTGATACCTGTCAAATCAAAGGGGCGGCTGACAAAATAGATTTTCCAGATCAGAGGTTTGGCAGCTTCTCGTTCATATGATGGTTTTCGTCAGCGATCCTTCATGTTGCGGTGGTTAAGTTTGCTGTCGTGCCAAATTTAAGGAAAGTTGGCAAAGGATGAAAGATTACTGAGTCACTGTTATTGCGACTTTCATAGACCTCGAGCAGTAAGTAACAACAAGTAACAACAAAATATTCAGTAAACACTCATCTCTGTATATATACTGAGGGGTACTGTACTTATGCTTATTAAATTTTCTGCATATGTCATCAGGGTTTAACTCTTCATGTTACTTTACTTTAAACCAAATCCTAACATGCTTCTGTCAGTCAGTGTGAATACGTGATCAAATGCACCAGATAGATACAAAATGCATGATCAGTACTTCTGTCCTGTATAACTGAGAGCATGTTAGGTTGTAAAACAGTGAAACTGAATGGCTGTCTTCCTCCTGGCTTTCACTGATGACGTGTATTAACAGCACAGATAACCTTTCACAGTAGGTTTAAGTGATGGCATCATTCTCCAGTTTATCCTCCCTGATTGCTCATGAAATCTTCCCTAAAGCAATAATAGTCATCCTCATGTAGGTCCGTGCTGAAACTGAAAGCTTCGCTGTTTCTTTTCCGCTTCTGCTCCACGTTCTTTCCTCGTTACACAGGCTGCAGCTTTTGTCATTTCCACCTCTGAGCCGAGGTGATCCCCATTATCGCTACTGGCCATTTGGAGAAGTTGCCAATGCTATTTTTAAGGCAGCAGCAGCTAGCTGAGAAGCCGTTTCCAGCCATATTCACATGTTCGTGTTTGTGGTCTGTCGGGTGGGGCGCAGCATTAGTCATCAGTTTTCATTACAGGGCCGAGCTACTGCTTTAATCGCCGTTGTTGTGCAAGGCCTGGATATACATACTGGACTGATTCTTTACTCCTGACAGACGAATACATCACGCAAAGAGCAGTTGTGATGTTTAGTGGAGTTATGAAGAACTTGCAAAACAGGACAGGAGATGGCAAACCTCAAGCACATACAGTTTCCTGTGGGGGTTAAAGCGAAAGAATGCCAGTTTAAGTCGGTTTCAAATGGCACCATGCTACCCTTATCTACGTTGCTTTCCTGCGGCGTCATTGGTTTTCCAAGTCATTTGACGGAAACACTCCAGATCCAAGATCCCGTGTCTATTTTGGCCGCAGTCACTCGAGCTACACACAGTAGTGTCCTTCCTGCAAAGACGATGACGTTGACATCAGTGTCCTGTTATCTAGTCAAAATTTTCCTCACTGGTTACTGTTACAGCCGCTAAAGCTCTGTGGTTCTATCTATGTGCATGTGCTTTTGCATGTGTGTGTCATGTGTCTTGCCACAGGAAACACGGTCAAGCACCAAACCAAGTTCCCTTCTGCAGAGTGGTTTTTGTTTTGTAGGATTTTGTTTTGGTTTTTTTCACAAAAGCAGTGTCGCAAGGCTGAAACACTGATGCTTCATTGGGTCTGTATGAGCCCCTGAATGGACAATGCCTTCAGTTTTTTAACAGAATTGAATGCAAGCATGCTGTATGTCACTGTATACGTGCATACATGCGTGACTCTGTCTGTATTCAGATTTGTGTTGTACTGTTGAGTATCAGTAAACAATTGCGCTGAATCGCAGTTTACTGTATACATCTGACAGCTTTAATATGTCCCTTACAAAACAGATACATGGCAAGTATCGGCCTCTGCTCCAAGAAGGTTTCTACCAGGTACAGCTGCATGATAAATTCCAACATCTGCACATATTTATTTTGCCTGCGCACCGGACTGTACAGAATAACAGGGACACCTCACAATCTACAAAAATGGCTGCTCTATCAAAAAATGTAAACATTGTGTTAGCTGCAGGGGTTTCATATGGGATACATTACAATGTAAGGAGTTCCTGTTCGCTCTGTACACCCTCAGTGTGGCTGTTGTTGGCGCTTGGTGAGAGAAGTCAGAAGCTACTTCGTGCTAGCTTGCGCTCCATTATCCTAGTGTGGTTTCTTTAGTTTTTGAGAAAAGCTAAAACATGTCTGATGGTTTTTCTGTCAAATTCAAACTCAGTTGTTATATATTAGTGTACATGCTAACGTTATTTTGACAAAAACATACCATTTATTTTGCTAGAACTTATGAGCTAATGCTAAAGTAAGCATGGCAGTTTGGTAGCGCACTATTTAGCTTATCCTCATCGTGGATAGGGATGGTTATCAACCTGATCCTTTTTTAGTAGATTTTCATAGTTGGTGAGATTTGTTGTGTTGTTTATTTGTTATATTATCAAATTTTTCCTCATTTAAATCAAATTATTGCTCATTTTTGACAATATTTTATTGAGGCTAGGTACTAATACAGCTGGTTGTGTGTAGACATCATTTAAGATTTTATACGTTGAGGACTTTAGCGTCTTGTGTTAAAAGAAAACAGAAATTTGTAGGGAAAATTTTTATATATATATATTCAGGTATTGATAAAGTATTGTTTTGGTGTCTATACTCTGTTATCGTAGCACTAGCATTGCAAAAACTCAGCTAATGCTCAGCTGTTGTTTGTAGCAGCAGCAGGTTCTGAATGCTAATGAAACTATTTATTGTTATTTTGCAGAGTTTATATTTCACTGTGAAGCATATTACTGGATACCCAATTACCATGTTGTGTTTCAGCTTTACTAGAAAAACTAACTCTTCCCAAAGACATGCTAAAGAGCAGAGGCTAATGAGAGGTAGCGTGATACTTTAGCAGTTATTGTGTCAATGGGTAGTGTATGAAAATAATACCACTAGCACTTTATGCTAGTTTTAATGAGCCAGACTGGCATCATGTATAAGAGGCATGTACTTAAATCAGCATACTGTTTGCAGCGTGTGTCTGTTATCTGGTAAGAAGCTGCAGGAGACTTGAGGAATGCAGGAACGCAGCTGTTTGGAGACAGCAGACAGAAAACTTGTGAGGACTTTGGGTGGGTCTCAGGTGAGCACAGAGAGTTTAGCCAGGTGTCATAACAGACCTTTGCTTTAGCTTTTGAAGCACAACTGTAACTCGGGGACAACTTAAAGCAGTAAGTACTTCACTTAAACAGTTTCATGTTTTTGCTTTGAGTTTGTGTTTCTGGTTCTTTTTGAATAACTAATTCACTCCTTACCATAGTGAGTCATTCAGTGTTCGTTGCTTGTTAATTTTAACCCTTTCTCACATTTTAAGGATAAACAGACGTTTACATTTTATGTGAAAAGATATTTACTTCAATTGAGAGAAGAAACCTTTTTGCTTCAACTCATGCACATTATTGATTGTTTTTACGACCATCTGATACCGACAGCGTGAGTCATTGCAAATATAATGACGTATTAAGCTATACAGTCATCTCCTTGTCTGTTATACAGTGCATTGTTTTCCCAAATGGACTGAAGTAGGTAGCTTGTTTGTTTGCCTGCTGAAAAAAAGTATCTAGGTGGTTTGTTGTACAGTATGTGCTGCCTAACCTGTCTTTGTTAATTGGCATCTGGCAGTGTAGGCGGACTTGTGCAACGCTTCTGAACCTCAAAGGACGGTCATTTTGTTTGTGTGTGGTTTTCAGGCATGTTTTTAAAGTAGAATGCTTACTAAGGTAAATGCAAATACACATGCATGCAAATGTATGCAGTAAAACATCTGCTCTGACTTGTAGTAGAAAATGTGCAATATACTGAATGTATTTGATGGGTAAGAAGGTGAAAAGCTGTGTTACAGGTCAGAGTGTCATCAAATCCTACTTTCTTTAGTTTCAACTTACACATTTATTATAACATTTAGTGAGGATGTGGTCTTGGAGAGCTTTGGGTTCTCCATAATGTGCATTTCTGTAAAGGAAAGTTCAGAGCAAGTAATAATGATGTCATTCATTTGGTCAGTGAGACATGATTTGTTTTTGTTTTTCTGCTGACACGTCTTACATTATGCTGTAGACCAGAAGGGGAAGCCACTACCGCAGTTACCTCAATATCTTCAGTCAAATATAATTTAAAGCCACTTTTTTCACAGTCACAGTCACAGTGTTTCCTTAAATTATGTCAATAATTAAACCAAAGGGTGGAGACCAAACCTCGGTACTACTTGATGACTGTATAGAAAGTTTGTCTGCATACAGTAAATATGTTGATGCTGGCTCAATATGTTGAGCCAGCACTACCTTTGTATTTTTAATAAAAAAATTCTCATAGATTTTTGATCATGTTAATTACCAGCATGCATGCATCACAGCTCTTCTGTTTTTTTATTATAAAGTTGTTGTTTTTTTGTGGTAACTTGGCAACATTCAATATTTACAGCAGCAACAGGAGCAGCATGACTTCCCCTGTGGCAATGGCATGCCCTGAATGCTTGTGACCTCAGTTCTTCCTCTGTGCCTCTTCCTCCTTATACTCTCTCTGAGCAATATCATGTTGACTCTTCTAACGGTCAGTCAGTTAATATTAAAAATGTTTCGAAACAAAAGTGTGTCAAGAGAGAAAAGGTAATATTGGAGAGGCAAGTATGAGCTGGACAAATGTTAAAATTGGATTTGACCAGTAAACTGATCAAAGGAGGTCTAAAAGTCTAATTAGCCATGCATTTTCATTTAGAGTGAGAATTCCCCACAAAATATTGAGGGTGTGAAGAAAGCCTTGAGCCTTAATGCTGCTTTATACAAAGCTAGAGCAAACACTGTACATGATTCACAAGTCCTATTCGAGGTTGTGACCTTATTTGTGTTAAATGTAACACCAGCATGTGAAGCAATCACTGACTGTGCTGAGGTGATCATTTCCAAATCAGAGGTCACAGATTGCAGAGTGGTGCAATTCCTGATGTGTTCTATCTCTATTGCTCTTCCTTTCTGTTGTTCATCTCTCTGTTTCTCTTCACTCTCTGCAGTCAGTCACACACATACAACCTGGTTTTAAAACGTCAGGCTAAGCTGGCTTGACAGTCTAACTCACTCAGAGGCTTACAGGTGCTTTGAAGTGAGATACCGCCGGTGGATGTAGATTTTTTTCTCACAGCAGGGACTCTCAGCATCGCCCAAGAACACTTTGAAATTCCTAACAGGTGTAAAAACCGTCATCTGTGTCCATACGCTCGTCAATTACAGCATGTTTTACAGTGCAGTGATTCACAGTCTGTCTTTTTTATGGAGGCAAACCTAAGAACATCTTTTATAACTTAGAACAAAAACAGTAATGTTCACCAACAGGCTGGGTTAGGTCTGACTGAAATGATACTACGCCTTACAATGCACTGGGTTGGATGTGACACTAACAGCAGGGGTGGAGGCTCTCTTGTCTTTATTCACGCCGATAAAAGAGCTGGGCTGGGCTCGGCAGCGTTTCGTGCTCCACCTGGAGACAGCTGCATACCTCTAAAATAGGGAGGCGCAGGCATAGTTGCTCAAGAAAAGGAGTTTTATGTGGACACTGTTAGTTCTGTTAAACTAACTAAAAATACAAACATGCACACCTCCATACATTTTTGGGCTTATACAGGTTGTTTTAATTCGCTAATAGGAAGGGGTATTTGCGTTTTCTGCAGGTTAGTTAAGATTGTAAAGATTGTTTCACATGGTTTCCCAGCTAAGAGATTTAATGATTGAACAAACTGTAGTATGAAGCAATGTTGCTGTATGGGTTGCTGAGCTCATCACTGCTACATTCTCTATCTGCCTGAGTCTGCACAAACAGGCAGGGTTGGATGACCTTTTAACTTGTGGGAATTATGTTTTTCTTCAGAATGTAGTCATGCTGTTCGGATTACATCTACCCCTGGCTGAGATCTGTTCGCATTGCGAGTCTGTCCACCTAATCGCATTCCGATCTCAGTGTGTTCTGCCTGCAGTTACACCTTGCATTAAAGTAGGCTTTCTTTTATACACGTTGATACCAGGGATCAATTGAGTAATACTGTAAGACATTCCTTTCAAGTGTATGTAAACTTATTGCAGCTACACTCGATCAGTCCACCAATTGACATATGCTGAGCTAAAACTGGGGGAAAATCAGTTTGCTTCATTATTATATGTAAAAACAATAATCTGTCATCCTGATATCTTTAAAAGCCAGTTTTCTACTAGATAATGTAACAGAACCTGTATAGGTTATCTTAGGAAAGCTTATCAAGAGTAAGATGAGATAAAGATCCCAACAATGTGAAAGTAGCACACTTTGATAGTTGCTGTGTGAGGAAGTGCAGAGCAGCACAGATATCTCTGTTGAGTATGCGTGAGCGTGAAAAATGCCCTCAGCTATGCAAGTCAAAGGTTGACCTCTCTGGGTTCCTTTGAGGATGGTCTCCGCATTGATTTTACACTGCGTGACCTCAGAGGAAGAGTCATGTGTTAATTGTGCGTTTGCTGTTACTGCTATCAGTTGCTGAGGTGACCACAGACAACAATAATACTGACTCTTCCTTCTCCCTGCTGTCAAACAACAGTCACACCCTTCAGTCTGGCTTCAATCAACCACCTCTGACTGCACTGTGATGAATGTGTTTGTGAGCATATTGCAGCAGTACATGTTACTTCTCTGTCTTTCTGCCTCAATCTGTGTTTTGTAAAATTCAAATCTGAAGCTGTGGTTGTAAACTTCTCAGCTCCGTTCCATCCAGGAATGAGCTTTATGGAATGTTTTCTTTTCCGCAAATGTTGCTCTTGTGAAATCAAGTTGTTGCTGTGTGGGGATCTTTAAGCAATTACGACGGTATCTTGCGTTCACTGCATATGTGTGACTTGTCTCTCTCTCTGTCTGTTTCTTTCTCTCTGCAGTCGCAGCCAAGCAAGGCAACACCCAAACCGGCAGCTCAGGTCTCGACTGTGACTCCTGCACAATTTGAGGTATAAAACATTCCTCTTTCATGCCTTTTAACCTCCTCCGTTCCTCCCTCTCTCTCTAATGAAACTCATTTGTTAACTTCCTACTTCTGGCTGACCCCTGACCTCCCTAATTATCTGAACTGTGTGCAGTATTGTTACTTTCTTTCCTGTCTAGGAACCGTGCTGTGTTTAAAAGCTACATGTTTATGTCGAGTGAAGGAACAGACTTAGCTGTATCCTCGGTAGAACACAGAAAAGACAACTTTCCTTTTCCTTCCATTCAAACACATGTGGGGTGACACCCAGTTTAACAAACAATGGATCAAAGATGCTGTTTTTGGCTCACTGGACCAATTTCCAAACGTTCTTAATGTAATCTGCAACGATAATTAGATTTCTTGATTCATTTTCAACTATTAAATTGATTGCCAACTATTTTGATAATCGATTAATCGGTTCAAGAGAAAGTTAAAATTCTCTGATTCCAGCTTCTTATGTTTGAATATTTTCTGGTTTCTTTACTCCTCCATGTCAGCAAATTGAATATCTTTGGATTGTGGAAAAAACAAGACATTTGAGGACGTGATCTTGGGTTTTGGGAAACACTGATTGACATTTTTTGACTTTTTATAGACCAAAGAACCCACTGATTCAACAAACAGATAATCAATAGATTGATTGACAATGAAAATAATCTTTAGTTGCAGCTCTATTGAATGCCAGTAGTCAGATGTCTACATGTTATCTGTTACCAGTATCGCTTTTGCTAAAAAACTGCAGACTGTACTAAACAACCAATGAAAGTACTCACAGTCTCTAAGTGGCTACTTTGTGTGTTTGGGATACAGGGAGTCTATTGTCTTAATGCTTCTCAGTATTCTGTTTTACTTACTAGCAGACAGTGTTTGAACAGAACAAAACAACAGTGGCAGCCTGAAGTATTTTCACTTGTCCTTCAACAACTGGCCTTCGACATTGTCTATTTTGATGCCTGGCTTGCAGAGATGGGCTTTGGTAGGATATTTGGAAGCGACGAAAATAGGTGCAGCAGTATTTAAAGTAGTAACCGCATGAGGCAATTACATGTTTTTTAATGCAGTTATTTATAGACTGAGCTTATATTACTTAGTCTGTAACCTTCAGCTGTAAGTGCCTCTTGTTAGCAACTGACCTTTCTGCCCCTCTTCATCCCTCTTGGTTGACTTTGCCATAGCTGCTCATGTTTCAGTGGCAGTGTGTGTGGGTAGTTCAGTGGGCAGTTTGACATACTGAGCAATAGAAAAACATGTAGCTACAGTTTGTATGGTTATTGGTCCAAGATATTTTTTCCAGTTGGCCCAATTCTGCTTGTACACCTGTCTGGTAATCTCACCACATTTTCCACTTCTGCTTTAACTTTAAAGGGGCATTCCAGCAATATTGTATTATACTTTAAGAAATTTGGGGGATTTACAAGTAAGGGAACAAAAACGGGGGAAAGTGGAAGAAAAAGAAGCTGAGATATTTTTAGTGTTTTAGTATAGGTGAAACCACAAAACTGTATCCTAAATTCCCCACAATGCAACTGATTACTTATTGTTTGCACAAGCTGAGTAGTGCCTATTAATAACAAGTAAACCACTGCATGTAAAATCAGTGGGTTGGTCCTTTAATAAGTCATCTGTGGGTAAATACATGAGCAGCTGCCACAAACATGTGCATCCAAAGAGCTCTAATAAAGGTAGATGATCAACTTCTCCACACCTGGTGCATTGCAGAAGGTATCATCAGGATCTGCCATGGCTACAAAGCCTGAGGTAGTTACCACTGCAACAGGCGGAGCCACAGGAAGTGGGGTCACAGCAGGAGGAAGTGCTGCAGTCGGAACAGCAGGGAAAGATGCGCCCAAAGCCAAACCAGAGGTTAGACGGACCCTGGAATAAAAGTGGAGGGGGCTTTTGGCTGTTTGGTGTGAAGTAACACGAACCACTGCTTCCTTCTTTTGGCCTCACCCTTGTTTTTCACCTTGCAAAACATTTTTACCTCTCTGTGCGTGCGACATCCACGCAGATCTTGGTCTTTCATGTGCATCCGAAGCTGAACACTCTCATGTCACCATGTTGGGGATGAATGCTCTTCACAAACTCTGGAGCTGACTTTCGTGAATAACTTTCTTGTGACTTTCTTTAAACACATGCTTCTTGGTTGTAGACTAACACTACGCTGGCCGGTGCTACTGTTATTGACATGACATCAGCAGGGGCAGGTGGCGGTCCCAGAGAGATGTCAAAGGTAATGATGTCTTCATGGCCCAAACGCCATGCGGTGCTTTTTCTCGCTTTAATCTGAGCATCGTTTTAGGTGTAAATTCTGTGTATTTATTTTGATTTCGTACAATCAGGGCAGAAGCTTTTCGTTTTATAGCTAACCCTTCATAATGATATTAGGATGTTATTTACTGGAAGGGTTGTGTTTCTGTCTCGTGAACTCCAACTTTGTGTGTTTATTTACCAGTATACTGTTAAATGAAACAACCAAATTCATATAATCCACATAATTTTCAAAGCAACAATGTTTGCTTATTGTATTGGCTCTTACTCAGTGTCTTGTGGGCTTGATGATATCTGATAAATACAATTTCACTCCGCAGCTGACTCAGATTTGAGAAGTTAGGGCTTCCTGAATGAGTGTTTTCAAACATTCTTTGCCTGTAGCTGCATTGTCAGTAGATATTCTACGTTTGTATGGAAGTTCTTAGGCTCTTATATCTTATATGGAAGATTAAAAATCAATGTAGACAGGGCAGCAGTACTGTTAATTATACGTATTTGGTTTTAAATGGGCTAAAGCGTGAAAAAGCACCAGTTTCAAACATACACTGATCAATGGCCAGATTAGCATTTTTTTGGATTACCATGGGCGATCTGACCAGTGATCACTGCACATTTTCTTCTGCGTTGGTTTCACTAACACTTTTAATATACGTTACACAACTCTTGTCATTGCATCTACTGGCTTTAAAGTTGTGAGTCGTTCATCCTTGTGTTTTTGAGTAATCGTTTGGATACGTGTTTGTAGATTGCACCTGTTGCCCAAGTCAAAACTTCAGCAACAGTTTCTTCTGCTGCTGGAACAGCTGCCGCCTCCGGCACGGCAGCGACCGCCGCTGTGGCCAAAGCTAAAGAGTCCCCCAAAGGCACTGCCAAGGTAGATGTAAACAACATCAACAAGCTACTCTGACTTTTTATTGCCTCCATGACTCTCTTGAGGTGTATCTTTCAAGGCTTTCTTGTCTTGCTGTCGTTATTTCTGCTACTTTGTGTTGCAGAGTCTCATCAGGTTTTCTTACTGTCCTTACTTGAGAACACTCAGATACCTGCCTTGGACATAACACGTCACTGGTTTGGCCTTCTTTTTTCACCTTTTGGGACGTATAAAGGACTGTTCTTCTTCACTCAGCAGCTCTTTGTGCAGCATGCCTCTGCTTGTCGTTGTATTTGCTCATAGTGTACACCTTTCCATTTGTAACACCTCATACATCATGAACTTGAGTCAGCAAGGAAGAACAAATGAAGAGGAGAGGCCCACAGTTTGTTCCTTGGTCCTCTTAAGCTAGTTTCATTGCACAACAGCTGCTCACTTTCCCAAATGAATGACTGTCATCAAGTTGGTGGAGGCTTTCTTCTGCTGAAGTCGGTTTCTTGTTTTACTGTCTTTCATTTGTTTCTTCGGGTATATTACAGAATTTGTCCATATGGAGCAGATCTGTACGTTTACTTGACATGTACTTGGTCTGTAATAGATTTAAATTCACTGTATTTTAGAGTGCCACTGCTGCTACAACAGTCAAAGCAGATGTGCCTAAAGTTGATCCTGCTAAAACATCAAAGCCAGCTGAAGCAGCCACGGCTGCGGCTGGAAAGGTGTCTGTGCAAGGAAAGAAGGAAGTAGCTAAACCATCACAAACAAAGGTAGAGGATCCTAAAACCAAGTACGGTGGAGGCTGTCATTTGTATTGTCTGAATATTGATGAATAGATGAATATTCTCATGGTGCTCTCTGGTCAATGAATGAATTATTGGAGAGCTGGTGAGAGGAGATGCCTTCGGAACCTGTGGGGATTTTTCATTGTTGTCAACCTGTAGTGAATTTTCTTGGTGTTAAAAATATATATTTCTGTTGGTGACATTTGCTTTGTAATTCATTAGTCCAACCAACACCCAGTAGGAATAGTGTTTCTCATTTAATAGGACAATAGTCTTTTCATATCGTTAACTTGTGTTCACTGATTCTTGATTTGTGTTTCAGGTGCAGGTGGAGGTTCCTGCCACAACAGTCAAAGGTGCCAAAGAGGTAAAGATGTCATGAAACAGTACAGCTTTGCTTTGAAAAGCATGTTGCTTGCTCCGGTGTGCTGATTTGTGTTGCATGTGCAGGCGCCTGCGGTGGATCCATTTGACGCCCTGGCCGGCAGTCTACCAACAACTGATCCTGTTGTGCGGCCACAGCCTGTATACACAGGGCCAGAGGTCAAAGAGGTACAGCAAAGACACAGTGTCCATGGATGCGTGTCTGTGTGAATAGACAGTATTTGGAGTATTTAATCACAATAAGCTGCATGGATCTGGTGTGTCTAACCGTGTGGTGCATGTGTCACAGCATGGCATCACCTCTGAAAAGGGCCAAAAGTGTGGAGAGAGAGAGGACACACTGCCTCCAGGCTACAGATTCAAAGATGAGGTCAGTTTGCTTCAGTCTCCTCTGAACTTCTTCTGACCCACCTTTTTAGCTTTTTTATGCATATCATGACTGTCAGAAGGTTTCATAGGGGCTATTTCTTTTAGTAGAAAGTAATACAACTTTGTTTACCTATATTGCATTGACGTGGATATGTCTGTAGCACTGAATCAAAAACAGCCTTTTTAGATTGATTATCTATTTATTCTTAAAGGAGACAGTTAAAGATGCTGAATGAAATTGTTTATAGTTTAGGGTCCTTACAGAAACTTACACAACCTGGAAATATTAAACTAAAACTATTTGCACAGCCAGATACAACTAGAGGGAAATTAGAGAAATATGTTGGCCGTTTTTTTTTTTTCAAATTGGAACTGAAACATGCCAGTATTTGTTAACTTCCTAAATTATCACCATTTCACTTTTCCTTCCTAGTCTAATATCAGTCTATATTTTCTAGGGTCCACCTCGTGCAGATGTTAAACCCAAGGATGTTCCTGTAAGTAAAGCATTCTCTTCTGGTCTTTAGCGGAGCCACAACCTCCTGCGCTCAGCTAATTTTGGTCCACATAGAGTTTAAACAGGGAATCGCTCTTTATAAACTTTTTCCAACATGTGTAAGAAATGAGCAAACACTGACATTATGCAACCGTGCATGAAGCACTGTTTCCACTGTGTGATCTGCTGGTTCCTCTAGAGTGGGGAATGTTGCATTGCACCGGTAGGTGGTGTCTCAGCAAACAGGACCCACCCTCTCTATTTAAGCTCGTTCACTCTTGTCAGACCAAACCCAAACACTCAGAAATACATCTGCATGACAACAAAGACACACATAATGCATGCAGTGATGCATCTGTTACACACTTGGATATCCACCCCTATGTAGTTTACTCATTATTCACCCTCAACACACCCACATTTGCATTTCAGTCCACTCTCACAGTGTCCTCGTGTCATGGATGAGGCTGCTTTGGTTCTATGTCTCACAGTCTTTTACATTCAGATATTTTCTTCCTGTGCAAGTTTAGCAGTTTATTTTTTCTGTTTATCATATTCTTGATAAATCAACATGCGTTTCTGTGTCAAATGTGTCTTTTAAGAGAGTTTATTTGTGAGTTTTTGGTCTCCGTGGAATGTGAAGGGTGTGTCTGTACTTTTCCTTCTCTGTTGGTACATGCAGTCTGGTTTGCATTATTTTGCCCTTTTGTTTGCCTTCGATTAGGTCAGTCATGCCCTCTAGTGGAGGATCATGAGGGTGTTTGAGCATTATCTGGAGTAAATCTTCCATGATTAGATTGCTAGTTTAACAAATCTAATGAGATCTGGGTTTTTTGTTGTTTTCTGGTGGTGATGTATGTTCTGGTTATCATCTCAGAAACCACTGAGCACAGATGAGGCCCTGGACTCGCTTTCAGCTGGTTTCATGACATCCACTGGAGCCAAGAAGGAAGAGGTCAGAGTCTTGAAACATGTAGCACTCAGCTGCTAGTCCAACCTCTACCTTTATGCTCAATGCACATTCTGTTCATGTCTGTTGTAAGCCCTAAAAAGTGTACTGAAGTTATTTTCTGAAATTGAAGGTATTTTTTTCTTTTCTTAAAAGTCTAACAAACTTAACCACCTTCTATTCTCTATATGAAATATACAGAAAAAGGGCCATGCTGGTATTGTCAGTGCCTCATCTGCTGGGACTGCTAACTTTGCACCTCCGCCTGTAAAGGTAAAGTAAAACATTGAAATCTCTGCAGGTTCATTACAGCAGCATCTGACTAAAGAAGCAAACACTTGTATTCTCTAATATCATGTCCGTTGCAGAAACCTGCAACTCCTGCGGCTGCTCCTCCTGCTGATAAGAAACCCAAGATGGATGATTTCTCTCTGGAGGGTGCGCTTTCATCTGCTCCTGCCACGGTACAGTTCAGCAATGTCACACTTAATCCCCTGAATTTTGTGATTACTGTATGTACACTGTCAACATCCAAAGCAGTAAAAATGAATACAGAGATATCAGATGCTTTTCATTAGTTTTCATCAGATTTGTTTGTCAGTTCAGGTTAAATACTGATGTTATGTTTTACCTCATGACCCCTTGTGGAAAGTGTGAGCTTTTCCAGTATAAATCAGAAACATGTACAGGTCACTTTGAGTCACACCCATGCCACTGGTATTCCTATATGAGCCATTAACTGCTTTTAATGACAAGTAAAATGACATGATATCGGCATAGCACAATTTAGGTATTGAGTAAGATTACAAGATTACTTTACATAGAGCCACTTTTTACCCAGGTTATTACGATAAAGTTTAATGTTATCTCTGTTGTCTGGTGCAGACACAGAAATCAGTTCCTCTTGAGGCTCAGAAAGCCAAAGTACAGAAAGCTGCTGCTGGAAAAGAAAACACTGACGGCAAGCCCAAGGCCAATCAGGTGTGGTTCAGGATATGTATAGCTCTTTTTTCTGCATTTCATCCTCTCTCCACGTCTTGATGCACTTTTATGTGTGGGAGGGACATTTAATTTCATTAGATAAACCATTAAAATATGACAGATCAAGACAGCACAGTCTCCCATTCTCTCCTCAGGGTGGCTCCATGTCTTTTGATGCTCTCAGTAGTCTTGGTGATCTGCTGCCAGCAGATGCGCCAAAACCTAAAGAACCTGAAGTTAGACCTGAGGACATTGTCTCGGTAAGACCAAAGCTCAAAACTCACTGCCATGAAGCCTATGATTTAAGAAAGTTGTGAGCATATCAGTCGCATTTGAATTTAAGGTCTTGACAAATTTGTTTTCTGATCAGACGATGCCTTATTTTAACAGGAGGGCAAACACAAGAAGGAGAAGGGTGTGCTGGTAGGAGAGAGGGAGGACACACTTCCTCCAGAGTACAGGTTCAATAAAGAAGAGCTCAAAAAGCTGCCTGCTCCAAAACCTGAGGTGAGACTGGAGCAAAATTCAGTTTAAAGGTTATACTATTGGATGTTGTTCATCTGATATACAGGGATGCACAACCATGAAATGAAAACATTAATAACTTTAACATATTGATTGATCCTTCTGCCTGCAGCCCACCATGGATACTGGAGAGGCTCTGGACTTCTTGTCTGAAGGCTTCACAACCCCCTCAGCAGCTCCTGTTGTCAGGGCTCCCCCAACAATTCCTCCCTGTGAGGTGAGCTGCAAACCATTCTTTTAAGACCTTGTTTAAATCAGGATGTCATGATATTTGAAAATCCCTTAATATGGTATAAAACACTGTGCTATCACTAAAAACTCTCACCTCTATTTTCCAGGTCACAGTAGAGCGTGTGTCACCTCTGGACGTGACCTCCTCAGCAGCTCCTGTTGTCAGGGCTCCTGTTGTTCGCCCAACAATTCCTCCCTGTGAGGTGAGCTGCAAACCTTTCTTTTGGCCTTTTTTTTATTTTTATGCCTTTATTAGATAGGACAGTGGACAGAGTCGGAAATGGGAGAGAGCGGGGAAGGACACGCGGCAAACGCCCGAGGCCGGAACCGAACCCGGGACAGCCGCCACGCCCCAGCACCTGGGCCACGCGACACAACCGTTAGGCCATCGGGGCGCCTGCAAACCATTCTTTTAAGACCTTGTTTAAATCAGGATGTCATGATATTTGAAAATCCCTTAATATGGTATAAAACACTGTGCTATCACTAAAAACTCTCACCTCTATTTTCCAGGTCACAGTAGAGCGCGTGTCACCTCTGGACGTGACCTCCTCAGCAGCTCCTGTTGTCAGGGCTCCTGTTGTTCGCCCAACAATTCCTCCTTGTGAGGTATCTTGTATATCTGTCATAAGTTTCTGCACACATTAACACATTAGTCACAGAAAATAACACGTTGTGGTTTCATGAGGGAGCTGTGCCTTTGGACAAAGCTAAGCTACCTGTTTCTATGGTTTGTTCTAAGCACACTGTCTCCTAGCTTCTTATTTGTGTACAGACATTAGCATGGTCT